>MU224951.1:1761175-1812884 GCA_018584345.1 Thuja plicata
TTATGAATATGAAATCTTGTATGGGATTCATGTATGTAATCTTGTATAGTGTTGTAGTATGTAAATTTTATTGTCATGTGTTGGGTAGGGAATGCATTTGGATTTTTGTATCAACTTTTGTTTCTTTGGATTGGAAGTGTTGTTCATGGGAGTTAAGGCATTACTCACCCTTTGAGAAGGGAAGAAGTGGCCTTGGTTGAAGGGGTTAGTTGGGCTCTCCATTGTAGTGAGAGTCTCTTCTCTTGGAGAAGAGGGATAATTTCATGGAGTATGGGCTCCATGAAGCCATGATTAGAAATATTATGTTTTGGCATAGAAATGGCCAATGTGTATATGGAAGAAAATGTCAATGTAGCCTTGGAGAGGCATGGAGAAACACTCTCTTGTTGAGAAATTTGGAAATTGAAATGGCATTCTCCTCCTTGGAAAATCCCACCTTCACCCTACTTTAATGGGTTTATAAAACTCATTTGTGAGACCTTGATTGAGAGTTTAAATTTGTTTTTGTGCATATAAAATGTTGTGAGAAATTAGATGTGAAACCTTGTTTAGCCTTGGTTCTCCAAGCTCGGGGGTGGCCTCCTTGAGGCCTTGGTTGGGAGGTGAGATTCCCATGGCATCCCTCATGAAATTTGTAGGTTTTTGAAGTTATGAATATGGTGAATGAAGCTTGAAAGAAATCTCTATTTGGGGGTAGTTGTGTGCTAGCAACTTCAATGTTGCATAGTCACTCATTGTATTGAAATCCATTTTTGTTGATTGTTGTAAGGTTCATGTTTGAAGATTTTAAGCTAGATGTGAAGAGATATCCTTCTTTATGTAATGATTTATTAAAGGAAAATATATTGTGTACCATCCAAGTATTGTGTAAATTTATCATCTTGAAGATGTTGAAAAGTTGATTGTAAGATTACCATGTTGTAAAAGATAGAATCTTTAGTTCATGAATATTACATTATAATTCCTAAAAGAAAAGAAGTTAATCATCCATGTATAGAAGGATACCCAATATTGAAAGAGAAGAACAATATTGTAGTTTCATTCCCTACAATCTTAAGGAATTTTTCATCTTGAAACCTCCATAGATCCAACTCCCTTCAATGAAAAAAAAAAAAAGAATCTCCATTTCATTTGCATCTCTTGTGAAGAAGAACTATCCTTTCTATCAACAACAAATCCAATTAGTTAGCATGTTAATATGAAATTCAGAAAATATTATTGGCCCCTCTTGTATATTGTTCAATAAATCTATCCTTATACACACAGTGATCTATTGCAAAATAATGAACTAAGTAAACAAAATGGAAGAGCTTGTATCAAACAAAGCCCATAGCATTTTCCAGATTTAGAGAAAAAATGTTCTCTGAAATTTGTATGGGAAAGGAAATACTCTCCTTACCACAGAGAATATTCCTTTCCCAATGTGTTTCCCCTCATCAAATTTATAATTAAAACTCATTAGTATAACCATGTGATTTAACCCTTAATCCAAGATAAACTCACCTTGTTCTTACCCCTTTCGTGGGCCCCGCCTTTATCTCTCACCTTTTTGCTTAAACATTTGTTGTGCTAAGTTAAAAATAAAATTAAATCACTTGCAAAAGGGATGTAGTACTTGGTAGTGGTGGTACCTACTTTTCTGTCCTCATTCCCTAAACTCTGACATGTCCCATGCCTTGCAACCCAAGTCAACCCTTCTCCATTCGAATTACTTGGGGGGGGGGGAGAAAATCTTTGGTGGGTCCCAGAAAAACATCACCATCTCATTGCTTGAAACCCATGCCACCTTCCTTGGTTTTGCCCTTACCATGTGAAATCTTTTGTGAAGAGATGGTAAGTAGGTAGTATGGTGGGCCCCAGTGCATGTCTTTCCATCTTGCACTCTCCCCATTTGCAGATTTCGAAACCCATGCACTTGTCTTGTCATGCAAAAGGGTAGGTTATTAGTTAGGGGTTAATGGAAAGTTAGATTAAATTGCTAGATAGGTTAGTATTATGGGTAGATTGTTGATAGTTTAATTTAGTATATTCTTTACTATTTTTTTTAATTCTTAATTTTGAGTAGCATGGGATGCATATATAGATTGATTTAATATTGTAGCTATAATTTAGTGGTTAGTTAGAGATCACTTGATAGTTAGGTTAGTTTAACAAGTAATTTAGTAGATGGTCAAGTTAGTTAATGAGGTAAAATTCCCTTATGTTTCTTAATCCTCTTTTGTATTATTTTAGACATATATATAAACCGATTCTATGGAGTAGCATAATTTATTAGGTAGATAACTTTAGTGTTTTGAGGATGGTTGGATTTGTTTTCATGTTTTAATTTTAATTGATAATGGAACCATTTATCAATATAGTAGTTAATCATTTTAAATGAATACCTAACATTTTTTGTTTAGGATAATTTATAATTGTGATATTTGGGAATCTAATTTTTAGGGATTTTGTCTTAAGTATTGATTAGTCCATTAGAGAGACGGATTTACTCAATTGATTCAATGGTATAGTTAATGTTAAATCTTAAATTATTATCAAAATAAAAGGGGATTATATTTCTCTTGTGTTCAAGGGGTTAGGGGTTACGCTCAATTTTAATTAAAAGTAAATTTAAATTTTGAATTACAGGATATTTAAAATGTCTAATAAAAAGGTTAATTTAAGTTGTATGTTAGAAATTGATGGAGTAGGGATGCATGCATTTTTATCATAGGAGAATAATTTTATTAATGATGTTAGTAGGTTAGGAAATCGGATTTGATTTTAGCTATTGGATTTTAATTAATAGTTGTTTGATATAGTGAAATTATTATTCAATCTTAATCTTGTCAATTGTTAAATATTTCATGTATGATTGAGAGTAGAATATTTATCTGACTGGGCTCGACCTAGTAGTTAATGTTAACTGGAACTAGACTTGAACGAATTAAGTGGTAATCTAGGTTAATAGTTATGTAGGCAGTAGGGAAACCTAGACCAACATATGTTCATAACCACTAACTACCATCATGATTTTAAACAAGGAATCAGAGTTAGATCTACCTGAGTTGAGTATTCATATAACCCGTGGAAAAAATTGATGCCCAATTTTGCATCTGTTTGTGGCATGACCCTTATTCAGTATGAGCATATACCTTGTAATTTGAAGGTTAACTTTACCTTTCTTTTACCCTTCCAACTCAACCATTGTTAGATGTGCATACTTATGTGTTTTTTTTTAAAAAAAATGTGTGTGTTTTTCCCTAGTTTTGGGCATGACACCTCTACATATCACCCATAGTTTGATGGTCAGACATAATTCATCAATAGGTCCCTTGGAAACCTTGTTATATTCCTCACACAATAACATGGAGCCACTTGGGATACTATCATAGAACAAGCAGAATTCTCATTCAATGATTCAGTAAATCAGTGTATTGGTTTAACTCCATTCCATATTGTCTATGGCACTCACCCTAGAGGGGTATTGGAACTTTGATATATCAAAGACATGGACAAAAGGAGTGCACAAGCTGAAGAAATTTCTGAAGTGATGAAGAATATCCATGACCAAGTGCGGACCAAAATGTAGCATACCACTGAGAAATATAAAGCATGGGCTGACAAAAATATGAGAGACTTACAGTTCAAACTGGGAGATTTAGTGATGATCCACCTTAAGAAGGAGAGACTACCCAAAGAAAAATACACAAAGCTTATGATGAAAAATCTTGGCCCTTTCAAGAATCTAAAGAGATGTGGAAACAATGCCTATAGAATTGATCTACCTTCTCACATTGGCTTATCACCTATTTTCAATGTTGCAGATATCTATGTTTACAAAGGTGAAGTTAGTAATACTGATATTGCAGGTACTCCAGAGCCTCCTACACTCCAACAACTCAAGGATATGTCCCAAGTAACTCCTCCTAAGATTGAAAGCATCCTAGGCAAGAGAGTGAACAAGAAAACTAGGAGAGGCACTTACTATGACTACTTATTCAAATGGAAAACCCAACCCACTAAAGATGCTACATGGATGACCCCTAAAGATATTCAAAAGATAGGTTGTCCACTTGAAGAACTCCCAACTCAAGAGACTTGAGTTACTTTTGCCTTGGGGAGTATGGTGTAGGGCACCTCTTGAAGTTCTTATTTTTCTTGCTTTAGTGTTTGGAATAAGGTGCATCATTGAGATCACCCTTGTGTGTGCTTGTGTGGGTCTATGATGTAAGGTGAAGGACCCTAAGGTGAGTTAAAACCTATGGGTTCCTAAAACCATGGTTAGACCATGTTAGTCTTTTGGTGATTTTAGTGTTTGGTTAGAAGTTTGTGTTTCAAGTCCTTGGAATAGGTTCTTGTCATGTTTTGAACCTCTCACACATCCTTGGAGGTCGGTAAGGTTGGAATTTGCCCAAAATAGCAACTTTCCCATATGTTACCAAAAACTTGTCTTTTCGCAAAATGTTGCATGAGCAAATTTTGCAAAATGTTGCTCAAAGAATGACAACTTCATTGTAACTGACCACACCAAATTCTTGAAGCATCTCTAATATCTATATGATGCTATTAGGTGATTTGATGCCTTCTAGGAAGGTTAAAACTTATTGTGTGCGGAGCTTGATGTTCAGAGGAGGAAATAGAAGAGTTTTCTAATTTATTTTGATAGTGTACAGTCTGGTACAAATTCATCCAGTGAATCTAGTTGCAAAAATTGGTGATGTCTTGATTTCCTTAAGAATTCCAGTTGGTTTGAGTTGTTTTTGTGATTTTATTTAAAATTTATAGATTTTACTTGTTCACTGCCTGAGAAACCAAAGTTTCCTAGGTCAGTCACAAAGATGTGATCCTAACTTGAGATTTATCCAGTGGATCTACTCAGCCACTTGGAAATTACAATTTAGGATCATGTTCCTTAAGAATCCTAAATCTCAGACACTCAAAAATAGTCCTAAGATTTATGAGACAAAGCCCTAGGCTAATCATCTCTATGTAATTAACCTGGCTCTTTAGTGTAGTCACATGCATGTGAAATATATGTTTGGGAGGATCGAACTAAGGGTGGTTCTAGACTATTTTGGGGTAGAGGAAGTCATCTTAGCCTTTACATTTACTCTATGAACCCACCTTCAACCACTTTCTTAACAAACCAAGCCTAGTCTAGCTAATTAGGCCTTTGTGCTTTGTGAGAGTTCATGGATGCAGGAGTGGAGTGAAGTGTTAAGTATTTTAGGGGTTTAAAAAATACATAAAGGGTGTCTAGAACCCTAATCATATCAATTAGATCCTTCTGCAGTTGAAACTTAAGTCTAGAAAACCCTCTGGACAAGGCTACAAGGAATCCTAGGCCATTTAGGGTTCAACCATCCTTGGGTTTGCAAGACTGAATCCATTGGTGGATTCTCTACCCTTAGGGTCTATTTTAAGTCTTCAATCACTTAGATCAGGAGTTCTAAGTCTCTGGTGAAGATTTATTTTATTGTGTGTGGTTTAGGGAAGGTGTCCCTAAAGAAGAAATTGCAAAGTTCTACATCTTGGTTTGGAGAGTCAAGAGGGGATTTGGGAAGTGTATTGGTCCCTTAGACAAATCAAGAATCACCCTAGAAAGACATTGGTGGAGTTAGAATGTTCAAGAAATAAGTTTGAAGAGGGGATAAGGAGTTGGAGCCCATCAAGTTTTATTGCAGTGCTCTCTGCATCAGAAAGGGGAATGTGATTCATGGATGGATAATAATGGTATGGAGACTTTTTGGATGGGTGGAAGGTTGTCCAATATGTGTTCCTTTGTTGACCTTGATAGGAAAGGAGAAGTGTATTTTGAACTAGTGGATGAAGGAATACATGGACCTAAGATGGATGGAAGGGGGGAAGGGTATGGTATACGTTTGGATTTGGATTTTGAAGGGGTACCAACATCTTGAGAAGGAGTATTGTTATGGAGGCCATGACCATCAAAATTGTCTTTGATATGAAAGGGTTTTAATGTACTTTTTTCATGGATTTCTAACCCTTTAACTTGATAATGATTTCTTTGACCAGTAGGATACTTTCTAGAAGATGCAAGTCCATTTTGAGGTGGATATGATATGGAAGAAAAAAAAGGATCATGAAGTGGACTAGACCAAATGGAAGTAGAGGAATCTATTTGAAATGCATGGGGTTCGTGAAAATTTCATAAATGTGTTGGAATCATGAGAGGGATCAGGAGGAATGATAGGATCTTGTGATGGAATAGGAGTAGTGACATGATCATTTGGTAGGATATGATCTTGTGGATAAGATGGAGGATTAGGACATTGAGATGAAGGAATTGTAGGATCATGAGGAGGATCTGGAGGGATGATGGGATCTTGTGGTGGAGATGAAGGTGAAGGGATACTTTGATCTTGAATTTGAAGAGGACCATTAGACTCCATTTTAGGAGTGATTTTTTCCTGACTGTGAATGGAATCCTTTGAAAGAATGGGAAGGATGTCATGATCTTGCTTAGGAATCAGAAGTGGAAGGTTCATAAGAATTGGAAGGAGAATATTTGACTCAATTTTAAGGGTGAATTTCTCATAAAATTGGATAGAATCATTTGGGAGGATGGGTAGGATGTCATGATCTTGCTCAGGCATAGGAAGTGGAAGGTCAATAAGACTTGGAATAAAAATTTGTTCTTGGAATGGAAGTGGGTCAACTTGGATAGGATATAAAAGGATAGTGAAATTTTTAGGAGTTTCTAGAAGTATAACATCTTGGTAAAAACTACATAGGTTTGGTCATTCTTAGGATCTTAATCTTGATTTTATTTAGGGCTTGTTTCTTCATGCTTTACATCATCCTCTTCACATAGGGTATCAATTGGAAGATGTATGGTGGATTCTTGGAAGGGTTCAATGTTTTGACATGAGGGAGAAGGATTTTTAATGAGACTTTGTGGAGTAGGTTTGTCTAGGAATGGAGCATATGGTGGCATTAGATTTAGGATAGCTGAGTCATAAAATGGATTAACATTGAAATCTATTGTGGATAGCCCTTTAGAGGTCTCATCACTGGATATATCATTTGATAGGAATGGAAAAGGATTATCTTGTGATTCTTCAGGGGATGGACTAATGGGAAACATGGAGGCTTCTTGTGGGACAACTTCTTTATAGGAGATAAATGTGTCAACAATTTTATTGTTTTGGAATGGACCCTTTCTAGACATGGGTAGATGATTTTGATCTTGATTAACAATAGAATGATGTCTATGTACCAATTTTTTAATTAAAAACTTGAAAGGTTTAGATTGGTCTCCCAAGGATGACATATTTTCAATTGTGTTTATTTGGGAAATTATCGGTGGTGGATTTAAGGAAATAAGAAGATGTTCATTGACTTGTGATGCGATCTAAGATATATAGTCAATAGGGTAGGGATGTAAGTCCTCTACAGTGTAATACTTTGGTTGATTTTGACTTTTAAGATAATCTGGCTGATATTGTAGGTCTTTCACTTATTGCATGAGGATATTAGTTTTCCATTGTTCGTGTGCCAACTTGGGGAAACTTTCTGAATAGAAAAGAGGGTTGTTGTCATCATAGTAGTTGGGTTCTTGTTCTTCTTCGTATGGGGAAATGTGTTATCATCTTTCTCTTGTTCCCATGGGGGAAACTAGTTGATGTAAGACTCATAGGGTTGTGTCCTAGCCTTCAACCTAGTGAAAGGTCCTCCATAGGGTTTATAAGACATAGTGTTCTCCAGATTTTTTTGACTAAAACAAGTGATATAAAGCAAACAAAAAAGGATAACCTCTCTAGGAGAGTCTGAGTTATGTTTGGAAAAGGGTAATTCTAGGGATAGATGTTGATTTATCTTGATCTCAAATGTTTGGTGATGTAAGAATAGTATTCTTTGACTATTGCTTGGGATAAAGTCATTGATAAAGATTGATGATTTTGAGATAACGCGATCAAGATAATCGAGGCTAAACTTTTGAACTAACTACAGGGTTACGGTTCCCTTCAAAAACTACTTTAACCTCAATCAAAAACAATGTTTTGACAATAATTGTTCTTTCAAATAATTGATGCGGGATCATCTTGGGTAATTTGCAATCTTGCATAACCAAAAATATGTTTTCTTTAGTTCTTTAGTTTTTTCTATGTTGCTCAGGTTTCGTTGCTCGGGCATGCTTGTTTCTCTTGCTCGGGCATGTTTTCTTTCTGTTTCTTGGTCATGCTTTACCGATGGGTTTCAGTTATTTCCTTACTGACGGGTTTTCTGATGCTTGGTTATGCCTTACCGACGGTTGCTAATTTTTGGTGTTCATTTGCCCGAGATGCTTATTTTGGAGTTAGATCTGGTGGCTAACTTCTTCATTTAATTTATGTTGCTGAAATACTTTGGGATCTCTCATTAGGATCTGTGTGGACCTAAATATGGGTCTCCCTTATATATTTGAGCACCAACCTCTTGTGGTGGACTTCTGTATATATTTGGTTGTATGTTCTTAGTTTAGGGATCAATATTAGAGCAAGAAAGCAAATGTTTAGATATTGAGATCGAAGGTTTATGATCTCTGTTGTATGAAGATATTATTGTAATTCATTGAATATATGGCTGAAACTGCTAAGGCCTTACATCTTGGCATGTAATGAGTTTGACCAAGTTAATATAAAGGATCTCTTTGTTTTTCTTCTCTTACTCTGTTGTTTGGTTTTCGCATTGTTTCTCCAAGATGGTTTGGTAGTTGGGCGAACCTTAGGCCCCTCCTACTAGCCCTCCTTACGTCAGGTGGTATCAAAGCATGGTGAGATCTAAGTTCCTTCTTAAAACCCTATCCCTAGCTGGTATTGTTGTGGGTTAGCAGATTGCGATCTGACCTAAAATTGCAAAGGGATTCAAGATGGTTCATGGGAGAGGAAATGCAGATCCATCTCTAGCTGATATGCTTAGACAGGTGGCTTCTAGATTGGAAGCTGTTGAGACAACCGAGCATAGAGGAAGACATCTTGAAGATGTTAGTGATGATGAAATTGAATAGGTTCAAGGTGAAGCTGCACTTGCACCTATGATGAATCAAGAAGAAGAGAAATTCCTGAGAGCTCTAACAAGTTTGAAATCCACACATTAGTTTAACCCTCCTGAGTATAGTGGAAAATTGGATTCTGATGAATTGATTGACTGGATAACAGAGAAGGAAAAGTATTTTGAATATGAGAATTTAGCAGAGGACAAGAAGGTAAAGATTGAAAGCACAAAATTGAAAGGACATGCATCCCTATGATGGGAACATCTGCAATTGGATCAGAAGAAGAAAGGTAAAGACAAAATTGAGGTATGGGATAAGATGGTAAAAAAATTAAAAGGAAAATTTCTACCTTGTGATTATTAGATTAACCTAATTCGGCGAATGCAAAGTCTGGAGCAGAAAGACAAATCAGTAAAAGAATATACTAAATAATTCTATAGATTGGACATCAGATCTAGACATGTTGAGGATGAAGTGGAAAGAGTTGCAAGATACCTAAATGGCTTGAGAAGTTCTATACAAGATGAGATCAGTTTGGTCAAGATGGAAAGCATTAAGGAGGCATACCAATTTTCCCTAAAAGCTGAGGAAAATTTGAACATAAGATATGAACAAAGACAAAGAGGCAATGGAGGTATACTCCCTAGAGGAAGAGGTAGATCTCATGGTGAGAATAGTAGATCTGAACCAGACAAGTCAAATTCAGACACAACCCAAGATAAAGGAAAGACTGAATGGAAAGGTGGAAATTCATACTGAGGAAGAGTTAATTACTCCATAGGAGGTTATAGAAGAAAAGGATTCCAAGTTACTTGTTACAATTGTGGTGAAGAAGGACATAAATCCTTTGAGTGTACACATGCAAGCAAGAAAGGCGGTAGTAGAAAAAATGCACTGGTGCAAGAAGAGTCACCAAATGAAGGTGAGAAGGGAGGAAATTTCATGATCCAAAGGATAGTATGGAGTGAGAAGGATAAGCAAGATTCAATCAGGAAAATTTTGTTCAAGACCAGATGTAGAGTTGCAGATAAAGTTTGGAAAGTGATTGTTGACAGTGGAAGCTCAAAAAATATGGCATCTGAGGAAATGGTTGCAAATTTACAGTTGGAGAGGATGAAACATACAAAGCCCTATCATATCTCATGGATCAAGGATGATCATACATTAATGGTGAATGAACAATGTTTTGTGAATCTGAAAATTGGAAAGTTTTATGATAAGGTGTTGTGTGATATTATGCCTATGGATTGTTGTCATATTTTGTTGGGTAGACCTTGGCAATATGATATACATGCTATACATGATGGAAGATTGAATAGATACTCTATTTGGGTTAATGGTAAGAAGCAAGTTTTGTTACCTTTGATTGAAGAATCTGTTGGTGAGCTATGTACATCTGTGAAATTTTGTCTGATGGAAGGTAGAAAATTTGTTAAAGATTTGAAAAGAAATAATATCTGTTATGCTTTGATTCCTAACAAACCAATTAAGAATATAGAAGATGGCATTCCTACAGAAGTTGGAAAGTTACTCACTGAGTACAAGGAGATAATTTTAGATAATGTACCTGATGGTTTGCCACCAATGAGAGATATCAGTCATTGAATGGATCTGATTCCTGGATCTAGTTTACCAAACAAAGCACCACATCAGTTAACATCGACTGAGAATGAAGAGCTTAACCAACAAGTTCATGAATTGTTGAAAAAAGGTTTGATCTGAGAAATTTTGAGTCCATGTGCAGTACCTACTGTGTAGGCACCTAAGAAGAATGGAGAATGGATAATGTGCATTGATTCCAGAGAAATCAATAAGATCACAATGAAGTATAGGTTTCCTATGCCGAGAATGGATGACATCATGGATTTTTTGAGTGGAGCAAGATATTTTACCAAAATTGATTTGAAGAGTGGAAATAATCATATCAGAATCAGAGAAGATGATGAATGGAAGATTGCTTTCAAGATAAAGGAAGGTTTGTATGAGTGTTTGGTTATGCCCTTTGGTTTAACTAATGCACTGAGTACATTTATGAGACTAATGAATGAAGTTTTGAAGAAATTCTTGAATAAGTGTGTGATTGTATACTTGGATGATATTTTGATATTCAGTAAGACTAGAGAAGAGCATTTGATACATATAAGGCAAGTGTTGTAGAGATTAAAAGAGGAAAAGTTGTTGATAAATCTAAAGAAGTGTTCCTTTATGAAAGAAGACCTTGTGTATTTGGGATTTTTGATTTCATTTGATGGTTTGAAGATGAATCCAGAGAAGGTTGAAGCTATACTGAGTTAGCCTACACCTAAAAATGTCACTGAGGTAAAGATCATTTCATGGATTGGCAAGTTTTTAGAGGAAGTTTATAAGAAATTCTAGTTCTATTTTTAATGCTATGACTGAGACAATGAGAGATGACAAAAGAGAATTCAAATAGACACGTGGAGCTGATAAGAGTTTTGAAGCTTTAAAGATGAAGGTTGTTGAATTACCTGTGTTAGCCTTACCTAATTTCAATAAGGTATTTCAAGCTGAATGTGATGCAAGTGGAAGTGCAATTGGAGCTGTGTTGACTCAAGAAGGTAAACTAGTTGCTTTCTTTAGTGAAAATTTGAATGATGAAAAAAGGAAATATTTTGTCTATGATCAAGAGTTCTATGCTATTGTGCAAGCTATGAAGAAGTAGAAACATTATTTGATGCCAAATGAATTTGTGTTGTATACTGATCATAAGGCTTTACAGTATCTGGGTAGCCAAAATAAGTTGAATCAGAGACATATGAAATGGGTAGAGTATTTGCAAAGCTTTAAATTTGTGATTAAGCATAAGAGTAGAGTTTCTAATAGATTTGTAGATGCATTGAGTATAAGAAGATCTTTGTTGACTGAAATGAGAATTGAAGTTCTTGGTTTTGATGACATGAAGAATTTGTATGAAAGTGATCCTGATTTTTCAGTGCAGTGGAGAGTGTGCAGAGCACCTAAATCAAATTAATCAAGTAAGTATGAAGACTATTTCATTCAGGAAGACATGTTTTTCAAAGGTATCCAATCGTGTATACCAAGAGGTTCAATGAGAACTAATTTGATTAAATAGAGACATAGTAGTGGATTGGCTGGACACTTTGGTATTGATAAAATATTGATTTTGTTGAAGGAGAGGTATTTTTGGCCCCATTTGTATAAGGATGTTCAAAAATTTGTGATAAGTTGTGGATTTTTCCAAGTTTCCAAAGGAGTAAGTCAGAATAGTGGTTTGTATACACCAATTACTATTCCTGAGAAACCTTGGAGTGATATCAACATGGATTTTTTTCTTGGCTTACCTAGGACAGCAAGAGGTAATGATTCTATATTTGTTGTTGTGGATAGATTTTCTAAGATGACACATTTCATACCATATAAGAAAACATCAGATGTATTACACATAGCAGATCTTTTCTTTAAGGAAATTGTCAGATTGCATGGATTACCAAGGAGTATCACCTCTGACCGAGACAGTAACTTTGTTAGATATTTTTGGAGAACACTTTGGAAGATGTTGGATACTGAGTTGAAGTTTAGTTCTACATTTCATCCATAGGCTAATGGACAAACAAAGGTTGTAAACTAAAGTTTGGGTAACTTGTTGAGATGCTTAGTTGGTGACACACCAGGCAATTGGGATTTGATGTTGGCACAAGCAAAGTTTGCATACAATAGTTCAGTGAATAGAAGTACTGGAAAGACACCATTTGAGATTGTTCATGGCACACAACTGAGAGGTATATAAGATTTGAGAGATATTGTTGGAGGATTAAAAAAGAAGTGCTGAAGCAGAAGAATTTGTAGAATTTATGAAGATGTTGTTGGAATTATATGATGTGCCCAATGACTGAGAGGGGGGTGATTCAGGAATCAATAAAACTTAATCTATTTAGTCCATAATTAGATTAGCATATTTGTTTGCATGCATATAAATTTGAAAGTAGAGAATCAGATACAACACATAACACAATATTTGGTTACCCAGAAACCTTCCAAAAGAAAGTAAAACTAGGGTGGGGATGATACCCACAAGATTTAGTACTACAGTATAAATTTAGCCTGTTAAAGCTTACAATGACCACTTCTAATGCTCTTCCCTGTTAGGAGCATAGAAAGGACTGTTAGGTCCATCTTGTTAAAGGATTTTGTACAATGCAATAAGTAATGAAACTCTGTTAAGAGATTTAAAGAAAGGGCTATTAGGTCCACCTTGTTAAAGGATTTTTGTTGATCCACCTGTGAGAATGAACCATTTGATGATCTACTCTATGCAACTATGATTGTTGAATAAGATCCTTTGAAATATAATTAATCACCTGAATGTGATAGATAAGTCTTTGTTGTCCTGAACACTTCACTTAATTCAAACTATCATTCGCATAATCATATCATCTTCTGATTATACATTCATATTGTATATATATATTCTTCATATTGGATAAAAAACTATCTTACATATATATCTTTATCCAACAAATAACTTTGTTAGTCAGCTTGCAATAAACAAATATATATTTAACAATATATGCAAATTTGGATTCAAACTATCACTCAGGTCCAAAAGACTACTTGGGTGATAAACTGTCACTCGGGCGATACTGAACACTCGGGTGATGCTGAACACTTGGGTGACATTGTATACTTGGGTAACACTATATACTTGGGTAACACTGAATGACAAAGTGTTTTGACACTAATGGACAATATGTCTTTCCATAAGGTCTACAATTTCCCCCTTTGGCATTAGTGACAAAAACACTTATCATTAAACTCTATATCTGATATGTCAAAACTACCCCTTACAGATTGCTCAGGTTTTGACACTTTCTCTACTGCTCGGGTCTAACTGACTCTATTTTTATATTTTTCAAAATTGTTATTGTAACATATATCTTCTACACTATTCATTATACATGTGATATTTACAATGACATCTCCCTCTTATACAATGATATTTCCTCCTTGTTTTTGACAAGAATGCCAAAAAGGAATGTCATCTACAGGGTTATCCCAAAGTAGGATAGAAAATCACTATGTACCTTCAAAATTTGAGATAGAGTGTTGTCCCAATTATCCTATAGCACCTTCAAGATGTGCAATTCAATGTGCAGTTCTGCAGATAGCTCTATCATTAGCTCGGCGGCTAAGAAGTTGTTTTCATGGATGAGAGCTTTAGCATGTGCTATATTTTTCTACATTCCATCCATATGTGGTAGAATTTTGATCTGAATGGTTGTGAGAGATTCTCTAATTATTGCTTCTTCTCTCAACACTTCACCCTGTAAATCAGTAAGATACTTTACTTTCATGAAGTGAAGAATTGGTGCTTGGGTCAAGTACCAATTGCCTTTCACTTTCCTTCATGTCAGCATCTATCTTTACTATCTTATTCTCAATTTCCATGGTAAAGTTGGAGGAGTCACTCAACTTTACAAATAATTGCACCACATTTTTTACAATAGTTTCTAGAGTGCTGATAATCTGTGTAAGATGCACTTGGTCAATTGCAATCTTCTTTGCAATGCTCTCTAGAACCTTGTTCTTAAATTTATTCTCTACCTTCTCAAGTAACTTCTCCTGACCATTCATGTCTATGTTGAACTTGTGGACAATTTCAACAAGTTGGTCCATTATTGAGTCACTTTCATTGACTTCAATCTGCAAAGCATCTACAAATATGCCTTTTGCATCTTCAAGTACTTTTTTCATTTGTCTTTCCTTTTTGAGTTTCTGTTGTGAGGCCCTTTTCTTCCATAGTTCTCCCAAAATATCCATTTTTTCTACAGATAGGTTGGATAGATCCCAATTAGGAATTACAATCTCTTTATCCAGATCTATCTCATCAGTTATTCCTGCCTCTGATTTAGGACTCGGTGAAGGAATAATTTCCTTACCTTTATCTACCTTATCCTTAGTATTAGTATTCAATCCAATTAGGTCAATGACCTTTACATTACCAATTTTTGGATCAATACTAACTGATCAATCAAAAGTATAAGTGTCTACCTTGCCTTTCATTGACTCGGGTGTTCATGTCTCAATAGTAAGAGGAGCCTGTTGCTCGGGTTTTGTCTGTTCTGATGTAGATTCTGCAACCTTGTCTTTGCTCAGAGTCACTATATTGTGTATGGGAGATTGGGGTAGTGATGCCATTACCTCAACTGCAATATTTTCTATGTTGGACTCTTCAATAGTCTATACCTCAGGTAAAGGGTCATCATTTCCTTGTGCTAGAGGGTCTGTACTCGGTACTTCTTCCTTCACATTGCTTTCTACAATCTCAAATATTGATTTCCACACTAATGTGGCATGCTAAGCTACTTCTTCTATATTTTTGTTCAATATTTGAAATGCCCTGAATCTAGGGGTGTGATTATTCTCATATTTTCTTAAGGCCTCTTTCACTTCTTTTCCTTTCATTGCAGGCATGACCTGCTTCAATGTTTCTTCCCTTACATCTCTTTCAATTTGTACTAAAATCTTCCAGGGAATAGAGACTACCTTAAATAAGTCTTCTGTCATTTAACTCTTCAACTCAGAAGGGTCATATTTCCACTTTTCCATCTTCTCCACCACTGCTTGCTCAATTTTCTTCTTCTCTTCTTTTTTCCTAGAAGCATACTTAAGTGGTTTCAAAGAACTCGTGGCTCTTCCTTCTTTAAGGGCTTTGATCTTTTGATCAAGTGTGGGTGTGGGTTTAGTAAATACCACAATATCTTCTTCATCTTCATCCTCTTCATCACTTAATATAAGCTTTCTCCTAGATCTTCTCGGGGTGACAATAGGAGCAGTGCCTTTTTCTTTCTTCTGTTTAGGTGTTGTCTTCCTCTTCTTCTGTGGAGGATTAACATTAGTTTCTTCCTTGTCAAATTCAATTTCCTCAATCTCCTCTATTTTAACTATTTCCTCTTTTCTCTTAGATATTGAAGGAGAGTCAGAGGTATTTTCATACTTCTTGAATGTATCAAGTCTCTTTCTTCCTCTCTTCAATATCTTAGGAATCTCAATTTCCATAGATATCCTTCTCTTAGCTTCCTCATAGGTTCCAAAGTAGGGTACCTTTGGATTGATAGGTTCATTCACAAGAGCCTCTATGATATCTTTAGTGTCCTTATTATTAACTTCATATGGCAAGGGTTGTACCCATGCAACCCTAGGCTTTACTGCTTGTATATACACTTTGTCACAATCAACTAGAAAACAAATTTCTTCTTTTTACTTCTCAACTAGTTATTTGGGAATCCTATATCTACTCTGAATTTTCTGTTTGAAAATTTCAAAGTATCCATCCATGATACTATCAAAATTATCTCCTATCTCAGCTATGAAATCATTAATTTGATGAATGATTGGTCTATCCTTTTTCCATACTACTATTCCTTTGGAGGGAAATAACTTCTCAACATAAAATAGAAAGAAGATCAGAAGAGAACCAAACTTACATGAATTGGTTATTGATACTCGGATGCTCTCCATGTTCTTTCTCAACTGAGTCAGTTGCAATTCTGCTAGGTCAAATACTAGATTTTTCTTGACAACTTTGTAGGCTAGGTCAACAGCTTCACATGCAACATTGTTGGGTCTGCTTGAGATGTATATCTTGTGTGATATCACATGAATGCTAAATTTCATCTCCATGTCTATTACTCCATTGAGTCTCATGCCTCTTTTTTCCCACTTGACAAGAGTTAACTCTGCTAGTTCATCCATGTTTAGGGTTTTGGTAGCTTTTGGCTTGTCTAGCATAGGGAACCCGGTAACACGATGAATTATCTACTTGGTGATCTTCACAAGATGATCCAGCCATAGTTACATGTCATGAACACAACTAAGAAAATATCTCATCCACTTTGCCTGGAATTCCCTTGGCATATCCATGATATGTGTCAAACCCTTGGTTTCAAGGTGTTTATGTTCGGGCTTCAGTTTCCCGTTTGTGCATAACTTCTCATATGTTTGATTCATCTCACTACTTGCAATCTCCTATATGTTGTAGTGATAGAAGATGTGAATTTCATTTACCAGTAACACTCTTGGAGGGATTAGGTAATGAGCTCCCATTGGTTCTATTTCCTCTACAACTGTCAGATGAAGCTTGAACAGGGGAGGATCACAAATTGTATTCCTTACTAGCATCTCAAAACCTTTCTTGACCTTGCTACTGGAAGTGGATGCCATATTGCTCAAACGAAATAATCAAACTCCACTTTCAATCATGAATTCACACAGAATTGCTAAAGATTTGAATTGACTTGTAAACTGAAAGCATTGTAAACAATACTCTTCACAATCCTTCATATATAATATTTTTTCAATCGTTAGATTATTTCATTAAATGCTCTGTATATAGTAGCTGGCGTGACTCAGGTGTTTCTCCAAGATTCACTCAGAGGCTTGGGTGAAACTATCTTTCCAGTTATCAACATTGCCCGACTCATCTCGAGTGAACTAGAGTGACTCAGGTGTAACCAACATTCTAACTTGGGTTGAACTACAATATGTCCTCATGCATCAATATGTTGAAATGGACTATATTGCTTGCCTAGAACTGATGTAGGATGGCTTGTTATTGCACAGTTCCAGTCATCTCCTTACTTTCTTATTCTATAATGATGGATCCGCCCATCTCACTATTTAGGGTGTCATTAGATCCTTCATTGCTTTGATCTGAATTGTCTGGGGATTTCCTTACCCATTTCTTGCTCATATGAGCTCTGATTTTCAAGACTTTAGTTATACCATTCTCAAAACTAGTATCAACCTTTTCTATATTCATACAATTCTTTCTCAGATGATCGAGTTGTTTACACACATAGCATCTCTTAGTAGGATCTATTTTTATGAAGTGAGTCTTCACACAATTTGCACCAATGTGTTCATATTCACCATAGTGAAAACATCTGTACCAAGTGTTGTAATCCCAACCAAAAATTGCCTTGGCTAATTGTTCAGCAGGATTCCAATTATGAGTTCTGCACTCAAAAGATTAATGACCTTTTTTGTTGCATTTGTAGCATTTCCCTTCAAACTTAGGTTTCCCTTTGCATTCACTTTCTCTATGTCCATGTGTTTTGCAGCTGTAGCATTTACCATTAAATTTTGACTCGCCATTGCTCCAACATTTATTTGATTTATGCCCTATCTTACCATAGTGATTGCATTTAGGATTTTTATTCCTTTAAGCTCCTTAATGTTAGGATTCAACTTGTTCAGTATATCCTAATCTAGTCTATCCATGATTTCTCATTTTTGTTGCCTGATCCATTCTAGTTTGTGAATTCACCATACTTTTGTTTGTTTGTTTTTTAGTATTGAGATCATTCTACAGTCTTTCATTTTCTATCCTTAGGTTGACAACTTCTTGTGTTGCATTTTTGAGTTGACTTACCAGATCAGCTTGCTGAAGTGACAAGTGTTGGATTTCTTTTTATTTTTCCTCTAGTCTTGTACTCGGTAGTCTTTTATCTTCTTGTGCTATATTTTTATCATCTTCTACTTTTTCCTTTAGTTCCATGACTTCACATATTTTGATTGAGTGAACTTCCTATTCTCTTTTCAACTTTCTGACTTCTTCATGTAAATTGAGATTCTTTGCAAGCAAGTCTTCAATGGTTGCATTAGCTTCTTCTGAGCTTTTGTCTTTGCAAAGTTCTTCAATTCTTTCTTCTATATAGCTCTTGTCATTCATCTGCACTTTTGATTTTTTTCTTCTCTTTAGGGAAAGAGAGAGTTGTCCCTTAAGTTTTATGATCTGATCCATGGCCACTTTAAGATCTATATTTTCATTCTCAATGGCTTTCTCTAGTCTATATGTTTCCATATCCTCTGATCTTTTCTCAAGCTGTAAAACTCCTGATAAGAGAACCACTACTCTTATTCCAATTATTGGAATTATATGATGTACCCAATGACTGAGAGGTGGGGTGAATCAGGAATCAATAAAACTTAATCCTTTTAGTCCACAATTAGATTAGCATATTTGTTTGCATGCATATAAATTTGAAAGTAGAGAATCAGAGATAGTACATAACACAATATTTGGTTACCCAGAAACCTTCCAAAAGAAAGTAAAACTAGGGTGGGGATGATACCCACAAAATTTAGTACTGCAGTATAAATTTAGCCTATTAAAGCTTACAATGACCTCTTCTAATGGTATGCCCTGTTAGGAGCATAGAAAGGACTGTTAGGTCCACCTTGTTAAAGGATTTTGTACAATACAATAAGTAATGCAACTCTATTAAGAGATTTAAAGATAGGACTGTTAGGTCCACCTTGTTAAAGGATTTTTGCTGATCCACCTGTGAGAATGAACCAGTTGATTATTTTCTCTGTACAACTTTGATTGTTGAATAAGATCCTTTGAAATATAACTGATCCTAAACACTTCTTCACTTAACTCAAACTGACATTCGCATAATCATATCATCTTCTGATTATACATTCATACTGTATATATATTCTTCATATTGGATAAACAAACTATCTTAGATATATATCTTTATCCAACAAATAATTTTGTAAGTTGGCTTGCAATAAAAAAATATATATTTAACAATATATGCAAAGTCGGCTTCAAACTGTCACTCAGATCCAAAAGACTACTCGGGTGATAAGCTGTCACTCAGGTGATACTGAACACTCGAGTGATGCTAAACACTTGGGAAACACTATATACTCAGGTAACACTATATACTCGGGTAACATTGAATGACTAAGTGTTTTGACACTAATTGACAATATGTCTTACCATAATTTCTAAAAACGTTGCATGAAGATGTAAAATAGAAGTTGGAGAAAAGTAATCAGAAGTACAAACACAGTGTAGACAAATCAAGAAGACATAAAACATTTCAATTTGGGGATGCAGTTATGGTTCATCTGAAGAAAGGAAAATTTCCTATGGGAAGATATGGTAAATTGAAGATGAAGAAATTTGGCCCTTGCAAAATAATGAGAAGCTTCGACAGTGGAAATGCTTATGAATTTGAATTACCTGATGACATGGATATATCGGCTATATTCAATATTTTAGACTTGTATGAATATCATGAACCTAATGAAGAAGTGACAATACCAAGTGATCATCCTAAGAAGCAGATAGAGGAAGTTGAAAAGATTTTGAAATAGAGAATTGGTAGAAGTACAAGAGGAAAGAAATACATGGAGTATCTAGTAAAGTGGAAGAACATACCGATTGAGGATTCATCTTGGATTTCTCAATCAAAGTTGGATTCATTTCAGGTTGGACCTGACACATGATTCAGAGAACCATTTCTTGTAACCCTAGGTGTCTGATGCAGGATAATCTTGGGTCATTGGAAATCCTGCACAACCAAAAAGATGTTTTCTTTAGTTCTTTAGTTTGTTCTCTGTCGATCGGGTTCTACTGCTCAGGCATGCTTGTTTCTGTTGCTCGGGCATATTTTCCTTCTGTTGCTCAGTCATTCTTTACTGGTGAGTTTTGGTGATGTCCTTACTGACAGGTTTTTTGATGCTCAGTTATGCCCTACCGACAGTTGCTGATTTTCAATGTTCATCTGCCCGAGATGCTTATTTTGGAGTTAGATCTAGTGGTCGACTTCTTCATTTAATTTATGTTGCTGAATTGATTTTGGATCTCTCATTGAGATCTATGTGGACCTAAATCTGGGTCTCCCATATGGATTTGAGCATCAACCTCTTATGGTGGACTCATGTATATATTTAGTTGTATGTTATTAGTTTAGCGATCAATATTAGACCAAGAAAGCAAATGTTTAGATATTGAGATCGAAGGTCTGTGATCTCTGTTGTATGAAGATCTTATTGTAATTTATTGAATATATAATCAAAACTAGGAAGGCCTTACAGCCCGGCATGTAATGAGTTTGATCAAGTTAATATAAAGGATCTCTGTGTTTTTCTTCTCTCACTATGTTGTTTGGCTTCCGCATTGTGTCTGCAAGTTGGTTTAGTAGTTGGGTGAGCCTCAGGCCCCTCCTACTAGCCCTCCTTGTGTCAAGAATGGATTATCTTTAATGTTTTGAGATTCACACAATATTATTCACATTTTTCTAGGATAGAGACTAATCTATTTACACAAAATGGGGAGTTTTTTCCAAGGTTTTTAGGTAAAAATAGGTGTTTCAGAGCTTCTGCTCAGGTGCGGAAAACTTCCACTGATTGCAGCAAAGTGATAGGTTAACTATGGTAATTAAAGGCTCAAGTGCACCAATAAATTGATCAATTGAAGTAGACTTATGTCAATTGAATAAAGATGCGGGAAATTGTGACAAAAGGGAGACAGTCTAAAAAAAATTCAAATTGGCTTATCTGTTTGATAAAATTGATTTTTAGGAACAAGGCTTCTATTTTGCAAAATAGATTAATTTTTGACACCCTAGACTTTAACACATTGGACTCATTTTGATAGTTTTGATGTTTGTTTTGCATTTTGTAAACTAATCAAAGAACAAGCACAATGGACAATGTATTTTGTAATCCAGCACAAGTTTTGACAAAAGGAAAAATATATTAATCTAAGGAAATTTTGGCTGTCAAATACAATATTATAGGCCCAATGCTTGAATGTTCGTTAGCTCACACAGCAAGTGTCACACTACTTGGACACAAAGGCCCACAATATAGGCACCTGTGTTTTGTCATTGCCAGATATTGTTGTCGTGCTAGTGAAGATCTCTTTCACTAACACAATACCCTGGAGCACATATGTTAGAAATCTTGGGGGGAAATTTTGCAACCCCTTGTACTATAATAAGGTATCTATTCACAGGTGAATCGGGTTGGCCTCTATTTTAACAAGGTTTTAGTAGGTTATGTGGCATCTATCCAATCGATTTGTATATGTGTGGCTCACTTAAGAGCCTAGTTGACCATGATGGATCCTTAGGGATAATTCACCTGATCCAGACTATCATCAACACACCTTGCCTGAGCTTGGCTAGATATAAAATAGAACTTTGGTTCACATATTGTTTATATATCGATTGGAAGGATTACCAGTTTAAGGTCATTCTCCAAGGAAGAAGCACATTCCCCAGACAAGCCTTTCTAAAATGTATAAAGGTATTTAATCTAATAGATTGTGCAAATGCACCAAAGACTCAAGACACAAGGTTAATCATTTAAACCCCAAAGAATGAAATGTGAACTAAGATAATCACCCATACAAGCACAAGTGTTCAGTTTTAAAGCCCAAAGTAGGTGATGATTTCTTTCTCAGATTTAATGCACCAAATTTGAAATGTTGTTTTCCTTTGTTCAATTCTTAACCTTCATGTCAATTTTAAGCACCAATATGGAAATTTGAGGTTCAAAATGTTTGCATGCAATGTTCTTTTTAAGTACTAAAATGACAAATGAATTGATTTTAGTTGCTTTGTTAAACTTCTCCTCGCCACAAGTTGTCAACAAACATGATTAGTACCAAAAAGAATCTAATTAAGAATTGAAGAACAACCCGTAACTCCTAAATTGTTAAGACTGCTAAGACTAATTGTGACCTTGCACTTAGCTGTGAAACATTTGATTGAATCCAGATATTTGTTATATGCTTCACGTTGATCTTTTGTTGTGGTGGCTAAGATGGCTCTTTGTTGCATTTGATATTTTGTGGTCCTTCTTATGGCTACTCTTAGTGATCTAGCACACAGGATGTGTCTAGTTACCTTTTTGTTTATTCGTCATTGATCAATCCTATAGAAAACAGAGAAAACAACCAGATTATGATAGAAAAACAATGATGTTCAATTAAATTTGCAAAAGTTTTGTCAATTGCGGTAATCTATTGTTGATTGCGGCAAAATTCTTTCAGTTGCAGCAATCTTCTGTCAATTGCGGTAAAGTACTTTTAACTGCAATGGAATGTTGTCGATTGCAACACGGATCCGTCGATTGTGGAAAAATTTGTGTGATTGCAGTAAACTGGTAATTATTGCGGCACAGATTGGTCAATTATGGCATAGAGAAAGAAAAAAAACATGTGAATAATGATAAAAAATTATTGCAAAACCCTTACAATGATTGCAGCAATAAACCAGACGATTCCGGCAATCTTCCGTCAATTGCGGTAAAATACCAACGATTGCAAAATTACAAGTATATCAAGAAAAGAATGAGAAAGGAATTATGAAACCGTACGACCGTGGCCAAAAGGTTTTGTCTATCATCTGTAAGTGATATTCAGGTTGTTTGATTCATGTCGGGTTCACCAAAATGTATGCATGGATCAAAATCTGTAACACTCTCACTTACGAGGGTTAGTAGCACTGATTTGCAATGGGGGAAATCAATGGAATAACTACTAATAATGAAACTACAAATCAATAAAATAACAATCAATAAAGGAGGTACATAAATGAATGTAAACCAACAATGCTCGAAGCTTCTATTGTCTCTCTCTACTCCTTCTAAAACATTGTTTGTGTGATGCTTAGTATTGGTGTGGGCAACGTCTATGACTTGGGAGCGTTGAGAATATGATATTGAATTGCTTTGATCGCAAGATGGCTTGATGCTTGAACCAATCTAATAGAGTAATGACACACATGAGCTTGAAATCCTGGATCCTTCAAATGGTTATTAAGGGTTGATTATATAGAATATAAAAAATGATATGAACGGTTGAGATCAATCCTAGAGATAGGAGGATGAACGGTTGAGATCAAAGGGAACTGGAGAAGCCATCAGTAAACTCCACCTCCTCAACTTGGAGAGAGGAGATAAAGTTTGGTTAACTGGACAACTAATTATGAGTTACCTTTTGAACTGAAGAGGTGCGTAGAGGAACCCATGTAATCAGAGATCTGATTAAGAGCTATATTTTTGAACATAAAGAAAGGATTTAATTCATTTTTGAAATGAAAATTTTCAACATGTGAGATAAATGAATTCTTTTTGGTTTAGAATTGAATTATTGAATGAAATTAAATTAATTTAATTAGAAGAATTAATTAATAAGTTTAAATATTTTAATTTAAACTTTAGGAAATTGAATTTAATTAATTAATGAAGATTAATCAATTAAGGTTAATTAATTAAATAAAATTAATTAGTTAATTAATTTTGGGGATTTGATTACATGATTTGGGGAATGAAATTAGAAGAAAATAGATGATTAATTAATGATTAAAAAACTATTAATTGATAGATGAAAATTAGAGTTTTTAATGTAAAGGTCAAAAGTATGTTCATTTTGGGGTGTCTACACTATCTACCCATAGGTTTTGTGGATCTGACTGTACTTATAGTATGTCCATAAATGCAAGTACTTAAAAGTCTCACAAGTATTTTGGAAATGTATTAGAACAAAGCATAAAAATAGTATGAAATAAACACAAATTATTGCCCCATCACAAAGAAAACAAGATTATGAACCATCATAGCCACTCTCACCACTCAGTGGTATCCTTGAGCAGCATAAGAACATAATCGTGAAAGATAAATTGACAACAGACTGAAATGATTGACCTAGTTAACAACCTTAGTGTTCCTTGATTGGCCTGGTTTTGATGTTTTATTGGGGATGTGTCAGATTTCAGGAAGGGACGACTCGTATAAGAATAGTATGTCTTGTTTTGAGTATATTTGTCACTATCTAAGACAATTGATAGCTTGATTTTGATTGATTTAATTCAATTAAATCATTCAATTGATGACAAATTGGATTGCTGATAGACATGAGTCACATGAGTCTATTGTCAATTTTTTAACCTCATATTTTTGATTTGATTGATTGTTAACGTCTATTTCTACTTTGTTATGTCAGAGATGATTTATTGCAAAAAAAAAAAATTGGAATATTTGATTTTTTATGATTGATTTCTTCAGGACATTTTCAATATTTTTTGGATTTTTTCAAGACTTTATACTCTTTTTATGGATTTTTTTTATTTTTTATTTGTTAGGACTTTTTGCTCTTTTTATGGATTTTTTCTGGACTTTTTTGCTCTTTTTATGGATTTTTTCAGGAATTTTTGCAAAATTGCCCTCAGTCTGTTAAGTCAATATAAGTCATGGATAAGCGTGATTGTTCGAAGGGGATTACGCTTCTGTAATATGCTTAGGGTACTCAATCTTGAATGTAGGGAGTACAATCTTAATCTTTTGGAGTTCATTGATGGCGAAGCGGGACCTCAATACTTGGTGCCTATTTTCTAGGTTTTCACCAAGGTACTTGTCCAATAGCACCTATTTTCTAGGTTTTCACTGAGAGGGTGATTTTTTTTCTTTACTTTTTTGTATTTTCCAGGATCATATATGATATGTACACGTGACCTTGGGATATTAGGCATAGAATGTTTTTAGGTGCATGTTGTTGATATAACCAGGGAGTTGATCTCCTTCATGAGTAGCGATTTGATATGCCCTGTTGTCACATGATTTGATAATGACATGTGGTTGTAGCCAATTGGGCTCAAACTTGCCTAGTTTAACTATTTCTGCTTGATTTTTATGATTCTCCATGAGGACGAGATCTCCTACCTCAAATGTGTATGGCCTAACTCTCTTGTGATAATTTATTCTAAGGTGATTCTGATAGCCTTGCAAGTGATACATTGCATTGTGACATTTCTCATCTAGCAACTCTAGTTCACTGAGTCTAGAAACTTTGTAGTCTTCATCTGATATGAAATTCTTCAATAATATTCTAAGGGATGGGATTTCAATTTTGAGGGGTAGAACCGCCTCTAATCCATATACAAAGGAGAGAGGGGTTGCTCATGTAGGTGTTCTCACACTTTTTCTGTAAGCCCATAATGTAGGATTGAGCTACAAATGCCAGTCTCAACTAGATTCATCGACAAATTTCTTCAATATTTTTCAGGATTATTTTTTGGTTGTCTCAGCTTGGCCATTTCCCTAAGGGTATTAAAATTAAGAGATGTTTTGTTTTATTTGGAACTTCTCGTAGAGATTCTTAACATCTTTGTTTTGAAAAGGTGAACCATTATCAATAAGTATGGTTTGAGGGATCCCATACCGATAGATTATGTGATTCAGAATAAATAGGGAGATCTTACTAGTGATATATGTTAGAGGAATTGCTTCCACCCATTTGGTAAAGTATTATGTTGTTGTGATTATGTATTTATGACCGTTAGAGGAACTGGATGTAATTTTTCCCACTAGGTCAAATCCCCACCTTGAAAAAGGTCATGGTGAAGTAATGGGTTGGAGGTATTGAGTGGGTGCGTGAATACAATCTATGTGTATCTGACATTTTTGACATATTTGTACATACTTATGAGCATCTACCTCTACAGTTGGCCAATAATATTCCACCCTAAGGATTTTCTTTGCTAAACTATTACCACCTGTGTGGGCCCCATAAACTCCTTCATTTACCTCATACAAGGCTCTCTAGGATTCTATGGAAGTAATACATCTTAAAAGAGTTCCATTTATACTTTTTCTATACAAAGTATTAGCGAGAAGGGTGTACCTAGAGGCTTTTTGGATAAGGGCCTTCTTTTGGTTTCTAGATAGGTCATGTGGGAGGGTATTGTCTTATAGGTAAGTATACATTTCCTTGTACCAGGGAAACTCGTGACCAATAAGGACACATATTGATTCTATTATTGGAGCCTCATACGCTGGAACCATCAATTGTTCCACCAGAAATTGGAATTTGGTTTCATTACATGGCATGTAGATCAAATATGCTATAGTAGTCATCACATCTGTGGCTTTGTTTTGAACTCTTGGAACTTGTTCAAATATAATGTAGCAAAAACAAGTGTGCAATTTGTCCATCAATTTTATTTATGGGACAAGTTTTCATCTTTGGTCAAGTAATCATTATTGACCTTATTGATAACGTACTGGGAATCACCATAAACCAATACAAAACCAGGAACCAATAACACTTAATCCTTTTAATCCTTAATTATATTATCTAATGTAATTGCATGCATGAAATGAAAAGAAATAAAACATCCACAACACTTGACACAATATTTGGTTACCCAGAAACCTTCCAAATAGAAAGTAAAATTGGGGTGGGGATGGTACCCACAAGATTTATTACTACAGTATAAATTTAGCCTATTAAAGATTACAATTGACCACTTCTGATGGCCTTCCTTTTTAGGAGCAATAAGGACTGTTAGGTCCACCTTGTGAAAGGATTTAGTACAATACAATTCAGTAATGCAACTCTATTAGGAGATTTGTAAAGGACTGTTAAGTCCACCTTGTTAGAGGATTTTGTTGATGCACCTGTTAGGATGAACCAGTAGATGATCTTCAATGCAACTCTAATTTTCTGAAATAAGATCCAATGATAAAAACTAATCACCTGACTGTGATAGATGAGTCTTTGTTGTTCCTTATACTGTTGTAGCCTCTTAAACAATCTGTCTCTTCATATTTGCATACACACTTCTACACATATATTTGGATAAACAAAATACCTTATATTTATACCTTATCAAAATCAAATACTTCTATAATTTGGCTTCCATAAGATAAATTAATATTAAACAATATAAGCTAAGTTGGCCCAAAACTGTTACTCGGGTCCAATAGTCCACTCAAGCAATATACTGGCACTCGGGCATTATGCTGCCACTCGAGAAAAATACTAAACTCTAGCACTCAAGCTACTCTATGTACTCAGGTCATATTGATCACTCAGGTAATATTGATTACCACTTTCTACTCAGTCGACACTGCCACTGCTCGGATTACATTGTAACTATTCGGGTTGTACTGCTAGCTCGGTCAACTTTGTGATGACTAAGTATTTTGGCACTAATTGACAATATGTCTTTCCATAAGGTCATCAATCTCCCCCTTTGGCATTAGTGACCAAAAACACTTATCATGATAAAAAATTTCTCAAGCTTCTAAGTCAAAACTCCCCCTTTCCATATGCTTGGGTACTTGCTCGGGTTTTGACAATAGCTCTATGACTCAGTTTTTGATTAAGGTAAAAGCAGGTTTTGAAGGGAACCCCGAAAACCTTTAACAAAGCTAAGAAAGGAAAGGCAAAAAAGCCCCATGAACAACAGATTGTCCCAAAGAGGGGAACAATCAACAGAGGGTCAAAACCCAGAATTAGCAATAATTACATTCAAGACAAAAAAAACAAAAGAGCAGCTGGAAAGAATACAAAGAAGAAGCCCGCCAACACCAAAGTCAGAGCAAGGATTTTAGAAAGCTTTCAAACTCCACCAGCTGAGTCTTCATTGTCGTCACATTCTCTCTCAGCTTCTGGAGGTCCGGGTCCTCATTCTTCTGCAACTTGGATCTAGTGCGAGTTCCAAGTCCCGAGTGCTGGGAAGAAATAGGGTGCTCAGCATTGTCTTTATTGTTTTCCAGCCAATTGCTCAGAGAAATCAGATTCTCGAGCGTAGCCTTCATTCCAGTGTTTACCAGCGTGAGCAAGTATTTCAGCATTTCTTCATTCCCATTAATTTTCTTTTGAATTGGAATCATTGCTAATTCAACAGCATTTCTAATTTTTTCCTCAACTTCATCATTAACAGAAACATTGGGATTTTGGGAGATATCATTCCTGATAGTAGTAATGGTTTCTTCAATCATGGAACTCTTGTTCTCCAATTTAATGCATCTATTTTTGAGTTCCACAAGATCAGACTGCACCCACTTATCCAAATTATAACTGTAAATAGACTTATTTTTGGCAATTTCCAAAGGAGACAAGATAGTAGTCCTTCTCACCTCACTGTCCATCCTGCGGATATCTGTTTGGAGAGACTGAAATTTACTCCCCTTGAAAGTTCTATCTCTGTCCTCTTTCCTATTTTCCTTCTCATGGCACGAAGATTCATGCAGCTCAGAATTTTCCTCTTCAAGAACTTTGAAACTATTATCCCCTGAATGTTCCGCATTACTATCAATAGTATTGATGGCTGCTTCTTTGTTCTTCTCAGTCTCTATCCCTTTAGTCTCTTTTCCAACAGATTTATCAATAATCAGACCAGAGTTAACTATTTCCCCTGACTTAGGGATGAAACTACTACCCTTAGCATTATTATTTTCATGATCCACCATGACATTCTCCATAGGGGTGTTAGAATGAGGCAACTCAGTACTGGGACCCTGCTGACTAGTCTGGGCATCATCAATAACAGCGTCCTGAGAGGTATACTTCTTACCATCAGATGACTGGATGTGAAGACGGGAAGGAACATCCGGAGCAATCTTTTCCGAATCAGTAATGCCAATTGAGAGATTAGGTTTCTTTAAAACATCCAGGGGTAAAGAAGATGATGGACCAGAGGAAATGGAGGCTTTTTTAGATTTTGAGGAACTGGGCAGAGTCCCCACATTCTTCCTCTTTTTGACCTGAGCAGGAATGGGGTCAGGAACATGATTTTTGGCATAATCAGCAATGAGGTTAATAAGACCAACATGAAGGATAGGGGCATTCTTCAATCTGAAGTCCGAGATGCTTTGATTAAGCGACTAGAGCAGGAAGAAGGGGAAAGAGATAAGGATCTCATGCCGAAAATGATTGACTAGGGCAAAGTGGTAGTTGTAAACCCTAGTGTATCTTCCCTCTAACGTAAAGTATTCCATTATGACTTTTATAACAGAGCCCCAGACTTTTTCAATGTTCTCAATTTCAACATAATCCTTCTTACCTTTAACTAGGAGAGCCCGTTCCTCATCTGATTCTGGAAATTTTTTATACGCTCTGGTTCCTATTTTAACCTCCTTGGAGTAGTTCATCGCTTCCAGTGGGAGACCTTTAATTTCAGACAAGACCTCCAAACTGAGTCTGAAAGACTTTCCAGCAAGGTTGACTGTTCCCTTATCCCATCCTTCTGCAAAAGCCTTTGAGATCTTAGGATCAAATCCATGCAGACACTTCAGAAAATGATGGACCTTCCCTTTTTTCAGAATTCTCCAAACTTCCTTGTCTTTCTTCCACCTACACTCTGCAGGCTCCTCCCTTCTAAGGTCTCCTCCCATGGCGACAGGTTTCACCTTCTTTTTTATCTCTACCTGAGAATCATTCTTTTGTTGATTTATCTCGAGCAGACTGTTTATTTTGTTCTCTTCCTCTTTTGTCTTCACATGCTCAAACTGATCACAGTTAAAACTAATAATGGCATCGATCATAGAAGTTTGCGCTATAATAATTAGGGTTAAACTCTGCATCTTGTGAATGTACTTTCTCTTGATATGGCCGTCATCCCAAATCTTCCCACTCTGAGTTGATTTATTTCATGCCATTAACAACACTTTTAATAATTCCTTCTTTATGCCTTAACTTGTCATAATTGATAAGTGATTTGACCGCTTCATCATTCATGGGTATTCCTTTCCATTTTTGAACTCCATCACTTTTGGCGCCAATGTTAGCAAGGTAGTCAGCCACCTGATTTGTCTCCGTGTAGTTGTGAGATATATGAACTTCTTCAAAGGTTTTAACTATAGATAATATTATAAAGATAATATTCTCTATAGTCCAAGAAGGAGGATTGATTTCTTTTATATTGTTGATTATGTTCAAAGAATCTCCTTCCAGCCATACTTTCTTGTAGCCCATTTCTTCCACCAGCATGACAGTATTCAAAGCTGCCAGGGCCTCATCTCTATGGTTTGTTTGAAATCCCAAAGGAATAGTAATTGCTCCTAGAAGGTTACCATAGCTATCTCTGATGATGCCACCTCCCCCAGAGACACCCGGATTTCCTTTAGAAGCTCCATCGAAATTGGCTTTAATCCAGCCAAAGGGAGGGGCGGTCCAAACAGCTAAATCTCTTTGGGAACTGATAAGGTTTTTAAAAATTAGAAATTTCCAATTGGACCAATTGACTTCCGAAAGGAAGGGACTAGATTTGTTATTGCTATTGAGTATAGCTAAGGTGAAATTTTCCTTAAGAGATCTGGCAATTTTGTTGAAAACAATTTCAGGTTTGGATCTTTTCTCTCTGAATATTCTGTTGTTTCTCTCCTTCCAGATACCCCAGCAAAGGTGAGGAGGGATAAGGATCCAGAATTGTATAGCCATCTCATTTTCAAAAGGGCAATTCCATTGGGTTACAAATTCCTACCAAGAATTAGGGAGAGTCCAGGCCAAATTCCAAATTTGGAAGACCAAAGACCAAATCTTCCTGGAAAAACTACAGTGAATCATAAGGTGGTCACATGATTCAGCTTTTTCCATACAAAGACTACAAATATTGACATGATAGAAACCCCTTTTAACCAAGTTATCAACTGTAAGGGGCTTATTTTGGACAAGAATCCAATAGAAGAAATTGATCTTAGGAGTGAGGAGTTTAAACTAGATTGTAGCACATTGGGGTTTTGTTACCTTGGCAAATTCAAGGGAGCTAGCAGATGAGACCGAGAACTCACCACTTTTAGAAATATTCCACACCATCTTATCCTATCTATTACCATCACAGGCCCAGGACTGCAGATCTAACATGAGAGGTAAAAGACTTCTGTCAATGCATGAGAGATCCTTCTAGGAATTAGCCTGCCTATAGTCAGAGACCTTGATTCCAATAGTATTTTTAGCTTGGATTATAAAGTCCTTCCACTCTTGTCTTTCAATCAGGGCATACTCATAAATCCAGGGATCTTCCCAGAAGTCAATTGTAGATCCATCTCCTAGCTTCCATCTAATACCTTTTTTAAGGAGATCAATGGAAGAACATAAACTATTCCAAATGTAAGAACCCTTCACTCGATTGTCATTATATAAAAGATCCTTTAAACTATTAGAGTTGGAAAGGTATTTGTTTTTTATTATGCTATTCCATTGCTTAGAGTCACCAAAAATTCTCCAAACCTGTTTGGCCATAAGAGCCTTATTAGTGGTCTTAATAGGTCTAATCCCCAGACCCCCTTTATTTTTGGGTTTGCAAACTTTTTCCCAGGCGATCAGACTGAGCCTTTTTTTCTCTTCAACTCCAGTCCATAAAAATCTTTTTTGAATCGTTTCCAGCACCATAGAAAACTTATGGGGGATCTTAAAAAGGCTTAGAGCATACATAGGAAGATTTTGCAATGTAGATTTCAACAGCTGAAGTTTACCAGCACTACTCAGAAGAGCACCTTTCCATCCTGCCAGCTTTCTATTGAATCTATCAACAATTTTGTTCCAGAAAATATCAGGAGGTTTAGAGAAAAGGGGGAGCCCCAAGTAAGAGGAAGGAAGGGTACCAATACTACAACCAAGGATTCTAGAGATCTTATTTTATCTCTCTAGAGGAGTGTTGATAAAGAATAAAGAGCTCTTATCCCAAATGATAGATTGACCTGTAGCCAAGGTGTAAATGGATAAATCTTTTTTGAGATTCCTTGCTTCTTTTACTGAAGCTTCACCCATAATAAGAGTATCATCAACAAACTGTTCATGGGAGCAAGTAATTCTGTCCGAGGAGGGGCAAAGGCCAGAAAGGATACCAGAATTAACAATTTTAGAGATATATCTTCCCAGACCTTCAGCCAATATTGCAAACAGAATAGGAGAGATAGGGTCCCCCTGCCTAAGTCCCCTTGAAGGTTTGAAAAAATTAGAGGAGCCCCCATTAACCATCACAGTGGAGGACACAGTAGAGACCAATTGGTTTATAATTTTAATAACTCCCTCATCAAAACCAAAGCTACTAAGAATTTTATGGAGAAACTTCCAGTCAACCCTGTCAAAGGCTTTAGAGAGGTCCAATTTTAAAAGAAATCCCTGTTTCTTAGCTGCCTCAAGAGAATGAATATTTTCATGAACAACCATTATGGAGTCAAGAATTTGACGCCCTGGAACAAAGCCATTCTACTGGGGGAAATTAATGAAGGCAAGAGAGAAAGCAATCTGGAAGTCATGACTTTAGATATTATCTTATAAATTCCATTACAAAGGCTGATAGGTCTGAAAGAATCCACAGAATTAGCTCCATGAAATTTAGGAATAAGAACTAAAAACGTTGCATTAAGTTCTCTAAGGAGAGATTTCGTTCCAAAAAATTCTTTAACAGCATTACACACATCCTGCCCAGTTAACTCCCAAAATTGCTGGAAAAAGAAAAGAGGAAATCCATCTGGGCTCGGAGATTTGTCACCTTCAAAGGAGAAAACAGCATCTCTGATTTCCTTGGCATCCGGGATAGCCTTAAGACTGGAGTTGGTATTTCTGTCTATCAAGGAAGGGATGGCTGAAAGAATTTCATTTTGGTTCAGAGAATCAAGCATATCATCTCTAGTTAAGAGACGAGAGAAGGAGATAAGCATTTCCTTTCTAATCTCTTCTTCATTAGAAAGGGTCTGATTATTAACTTTTAAAGATGATATTCTGTTAATAGCTTTATGTTTTGAAGCAGTCAAGTAAAAAAATCTTGTGTTTTTGTCTCCATCTTTAAGCCATAGAGCTCTTGATCTTTGCCTCCAGAAACATTCTTCGTTAGTGATAATGTTGTGATAGTCTGCTATCAAATTATTCTCTTTATTTCTGTTCTCCTCAGAGAAACCCTCATTCTGGATTTTCTCTTGAATGGACTTGATCTCTTCCTTTTTAATACTTTTAGCCTTGAAGATGTCTCCAAAAACTTCTTTATTCCAGATTTTAATATTTCTCTTAACATTGCTCAACTTCTTGGCTATTTTATACATAGCAGTTCCTTCCTGATTATAGTTCCACCATTTGGAGATATTATCCTTTAAATTAGGGTGATCCAGCCACATCTTCTCAAAGCAGAATGGAATATTCTTTTTCCCATTCAAGATGTTAGCATTGAAGATTATAGGGAAATGGTCAGAACCAATCCTTATAGAAGAGGTGAAAGAGCAAGAAAATTTAGACAACCAATCAATAGAAAGGAGGATTCTGTCAAGTTTCACCTGAATTAGATCCTCACATGTTCTTCTATTCGACCATGTATAGGAGATACCTTCAAGATCCACATCTAAGAAGGCTTGATCATTGATATAATCCATAAGGTCCATTCTACTGTCAACTTGAGAAAGAGCACCTCCCATTTTGTCATCTACCATTAGAGGGGTATTGAAGTCCCCCATCACCATCCAGCTGTTAGCTTGGAACTCATTCCTGATTTCTTTGAGTCTCTTCCAGAATCTGAGTCTCCCATTTTTAGAATTAGGGGCATAAATGTTCATGAGGTTCCAAGAGTAATCTAACTTTAAATGGTTAACACGAATAAGGATGATATTCTTTTCAACAAGAATCTTCTTACAATTGACAATAGCATTGTTCTAGAAGATCACAACACCTCCAGAGGCTCCTTCAGAGTCACTGCCCACACTACTGCCTTTCTTAAAAGGATTAATTTTTTCAACCTTTTCTTTTGACATTTTAGTTTCCTAAATAAGAATAATATCAGGGTTTGAATCTCTTACTAAGTTTCTAAGAACATCCTGTTTGTGAGGGCTATTTAGACTCTTATATTCCAAGATATTATCTTCATTTAATGAGTTGGGGAGAAAATCTCTAGGATAGTAGATTTCTTACCATCCGCTATACTCTGTTTTGCTTCTAGCTCTCTAATAGCTTTCTGTGAAGGCCTGCCTCTTCCTCCCTGGGGAGAGCCAACATCTTCTTTTTTTCTTCTAGTTTGGACTCCCCCAAGCGGGGTTGATTCCGATATATTCCCTGGTTCTTGGGCTTTAAGGTTTAATCCTCCTTTCTTAGTAGATTTTTTCTCCTTCTTATTATTTTTCGTCTCTGTCCATTGAAGTTCCTATTTTTCTGGGACAGGAGACGATTCCTCAAGATTTTCTTTTTGAGAGTCCTCTTCACTGATTTCAGACCAGCTATTACTACTGATTCCATTAACCCCAGACCTAGACTTCTCTTTCTCAAATGGAGGGGGAGCTAGAAGGCTCATTGATATTAGTTTCTGCTCATTTCTTTCTTTGTTACTTCCCTCCTCGCTCTGTATTTTAGTTGTTGAGGCCTGAGGGACCATTATAACCCTATCTTCCATAGAGGCATTTTGGGTCTGAAGATCATTCTCCCTATTCCTAAGAAGAGGAGAAGTGTATCCAGGAAGGGGATCTTCCACTATTTCTTTTTGTTCTATGTTAAATGATTCCTTCAGATACATCTTTATCAACTGATATCTGATGGTTATCTTCCTTAGACTGATTTGAAATTACTGCATTCCGTTCTTCTCTTGGTTCTTTCTCTTCCAAACAACCCATAGGGTCTGGAAGGGAGGGAGACACTTTCTCTTTCCAAACAGCCCTTGGTTCTTTCTTTTTGGCTTTGATGGTATGATTTAGGGGACATTGTTTTTCCCAATGACCAGTTTTTTTGCATGTAAAGCAGGCAAATGGGACAGTTTCATACTCCACAACTTGATTATATGTTCCCAGCTTAGATTTAATTGAGATAACTTCCGGGAGATCTGTCTTTTGGTTGATGTTAACACATATCCTAGCATAAAATAACCTGGTCTTTGCAGTTGTCATTGGATCAATGGTTAAGAGTCCCCCAAAAGAACGAGCCAGGCCTGAGAAAACATCTTCGTGCCAGTATTCCAGAGGAAGTCCCTGGAATCTAACCCATACTGGAGCTGATTCAAACATATCCATATTGAGATCCAAATTTGTCCCCCACTTTTGGAGAGATAAAGACGATTTCCCAAATAACCATGGGCCTCCACACAGAACTGCAGAAAGATCTTCAGAGCTAGAAAACTCAAACGTAAAAAATCCTTTTGGAAGAGCTGCAATATCAACTTGGCCTTTTAATCTCCATTTCCTTGCAGCAAAGGCCCTAACAATGTCTATGTTTGGCCTTGGACCCAAAAATTTCCCTATAAGCGTATTCTTCATAAGGGCTACAGTATGATCTATTAGAGAATCAGGCAGGGAGATGCTAAAAAGACCTTTCTCAGGAATAGACGTATTGTCAACTAAAGGAAAGGAAGATTTTCCAGTGGGTTTCATGCCAAAAAGAGAAGACCAACTTCCATTAGCTTTATTCTTTTCTAAAGGTTGACCATCATTTGCTTCAAAAGACTTACCTTCACTCTCCTTTATCTTTAGTACATCTTCAGGGATTTGGAATCTCAAAAGAGGGGATACCACCCTTGTCTCTTTTGTGGAGCCCTCCCCAGCTGCAACTTTTTCCTTTTCCTTACTCGCTGGCACGGATAACGTCTGAGCATTGCCAGAAAACACTTTCCCGCTCATTTCATTTTTCAAAATGTCCCATTTTCCTCCTTCTCGAGGGTGATGATGGTCTGGGTCTTTTTCCCCTTCCCCTTCCTTATCTCCTTCCTTGAAGCTCCTGCTACCGTCTTCAAGATTCGACTGCACTCCTCCACCCACAGATTTCCCGCCCATAGGGGAATTTGAATTCCCTCCAGCCCGCTGATCTCCTCTCCCGCTCATCGCTACCAAGCAAAGATAGTGACAACTGACTCTGTTTTTTATTAATCAAAATTGTTTTTGTAGAACTTATATATATATCTTCTCTACTTGTCTTCTGTACATGTATTTCCTTATATGTATATATAATGACTTTCCCCCTTGTTTTTGACACAAATGCCAAAAATGTATCTATATGGTAATACCAAAATAGGATAGAAAATCACTATGTACCTTCAAAATCTGAGACAAATTTTTGTCCCAATTATCCTGCAACACCTTCAAGATGTGCAACTAAATTTGTATCTTTGTTGTCAACTCCATCATAAGCTCAGCAACAGAAAATTTGTTGTCATGTATGAGAGTCTTGGCATGAGTTATATGCTTTTGCATTACATCTATGTGTGGAAGGAGTTGGTTTTGCATAGCTGTAAGAGATTCTCTTGTCCTTGCTTCTTCCCTTAGTAATTCAGCCTGCATGTCTGTGAGATATTTAATTTTCACAAATTGTGTTGAACTCAAACTCGGGTTAAGTGCCAACTGATTTGCACTTTCCTTCAGATTTGTATCTAACTTTGTCAACTTAGTCTTGATTTCCATTTTGAATTTGAAAGTATCACTTAACTTTACAAATAGTGAAGCAACATTATTAACAGTAGTTTCTAGAGAGCCGATAAGAGAGTTTAGCTTTACTTGATCAATTGCAATCTTGCTTGCAAAATTCTCTAAAACTTTGTTCTAGAACTTCCTTTCTACCTTCTACAGTATTTTTTCTTGACCACTTAAATCTTTATTGAACTTGTGTACTATTTCTACAAGTTGGTCCATAATAGAATCTTTCTCATTTACTTCTACTTCTAGTTCATCTAGGAATATACCTTTTATTTCCTCCATCACTCTGTTTCTCTTCTTTTTTGCTCAGATCTTTTGTTGCGTAGCTCTTTTCTTCCATAGCTCCCCTAATATATCCATCTTCTCTACTGTCAAGTTGGATAGATTCCAATTTGGAATCACAATATCTTTCTCAAGATCAATATCATCAGCATTTACTTCCTTTCCTTTTCCATTGTCCTTGGGATTGGGTGAAGGAACAATTTCCTTACCTTTTCCACTATCATCCATATCCTTTATTTCCTCATTTTTCTCCTCAATATTTAGTTGGAATGAGTCATTCATATTTTATGCACCAACTATAGTATCAATTCTCACTAAATAAATATTCACAGTTTCCTTGTGCCACTCGGTTAGGCTTATCCTAGTAGTAGGTGGAGCCTGATGCTTAGTTCCCACTAGTCCAAATCTAGATTCTATAGACTTATCCTTGCTCAGAGATAGGATGATCTGTATAGGTGATTGGGTCAAGGATGTCATCACTTCTACTACAATTTTTTCTGCATTGGATTCTTCAATCATTTCTACCTCAGGTAAATCTACATCATCAGTCTTTTCCTTGGGGTCTGTACTCAGTACTTCTGCCTTGTCTTCTTCCTTGGTTTCAAAGACTGTCTTCCATATCTTTGTTGCAGCCTAAACCACATCCTCTATCTTTTTGTTCAATATCTGGAAGGTCCTAAACCTTGGAGTGTGATTGTTTTCATATTTGGTCATGGCCTCTTTTACCTCTTTGTTTGTCATAGTAGGCATGATTTTCCTCAATGTTTGTTCTCTAATTTCCTTTTCTACTCAGTCTGCATTGCTCTAGGGAAAAGATATTGCCTTGAATAGGTCTTCAGTCATATGACTCTTCAGTTCAGATGGGTCATACTTCCATCTTGTCATCTTTTCTACAACTACTTACTCAATCTGCTTTTGTTTATCCTTTGTTCTGGAAGCATATTTCAGTGATTTTAGAGAACTCATACCACTACCTTCTCTTAGTTCTTCAATTTTCTTCTCAAAGGTAGGTGGGGGTTTCTTGAATACTACTATATCTTCTTCTTCATCTTCCTTGGGAAATATGAGTTTCCTTTTAGATCTTCTTTTAGTGATGACAGGGGTAGAGATCTTTGGTTTCTTCTTGGGTGTTAACTTCTTCTTCTTCTTTGGAGGTTCATTTTCTATCTCTTCATCTTCCTTTTTTAGGTTCATCATCTTCTATCTTAATTTCATCTTCTTTTCTTTCAGAGATAGAAGGAGGAGAGTCTGAATTCTTCCCATAATTCTTTCCAAACTTTTCTAACCTCTTCTTTCCTCTTTTCAAAATCTTAGGAATCTCAATCTCTAATGAAATTCTTCTCTTGGCTTCTTCATAGGTACCAAAGTATGGTGCTTTGGGGTCAAAAACCTGATTCACAAGAGCCTCAATGATGTTTTTGGTCTCATCTATGTTAACCTCATATGCAAGAGGTTTCACCCATACAACCCTAGGTTTGAATGCCTAGATGTATACTTTATCACAGTCAACTAGGAAACAAACATCATCCTTGAAGTCTTCAACCAGTTGTTTAGGAATTATATACCTATTATGCATCTTCTATCTAAATTCCTCAAAGTATGCATCCATGATGCTCTCAAAATTGTTTCCTAATTCAGCTATGAAATCATTTATCTAATACACTATGGGTTTGTCCTTCTTCCAAACAATTGTGCCTTTGGAAGGGAAAAACTTCTGAATATAAAAGAATATGCAGACCAAAAGTGAACCAAACTTACATGGATTGGTATTTCATGCCCGTATGCTTTCCACGTTCTTGCTCAATTGGATGAGCTGCAACTCGGAAAGGTCGAATGAGAAGTTGTTCTTGACCACCTTGTATGTCAAGTCTACAGCCTCACATGGTACACTGTTAGGTCAGCTAGAACTATAGATTTTTTGCATAATAACATGAATCCCAAACTTTAATTCCATGTCTGTAACTCCATTTAATCTCATGCATCTTTTGTCCAACTCGAAAAGAGTCTTCTTAGCTCGGTCATCCCGAGGTAGGGTTTTGGTAGATTTTGATTTGTCTAGCATATGATACCCTCTAACATGGTGTACTATTGTCTTGGTAATCTTCACTGGTTGTTCCAGCCATAGATGCATATCATGAACACGGCTCATAACAAATCCAATCCACTTAATTTGGAAGTTTTGCGGCATGTGGATGATATGAGTCAAACCCTTGACTTCTAGGTGTTTATGTTCTAGCTTCAGATTCCTGAAAACATAGAGTTTCTCATATGATTTATTCATTTCCAATGTCCCTATTTGTTGAATTATGCAATGATAGAAGGCTCGGTTGTCGTTGACCAAAAATACCCTAAGAGGAATTAGGGAATGAGCTCTCATCGGGTCTATCTGCTATGAAATCACTAGATGAAGCTTAAACTTTGGAGGTTCACAGATAGCATTCCTCACCAACATCTCAGATCCTTTCTTAACCATTCTCCTGGATGTAGACGCCATTATGCTTGGAGGTTTTGATATAAATTCGTAACTTAAAGCTTTCAAACACAAATTCACTCTGAATCGCTCTGCAAACTAAAAACTTTGCAAACAATAACCTTTCCAATTCATATTTTATAAGAGATTTTACAATTGATTTTTCAATAAATGCTCTATACATGGCAGCTGGCATAGCTCAAAATGAAGCTCGGCAAAAACTAACTTCTGCATCCTCAAAACTATACAACCTGACTTAACTCGGTTAAGTCTGTGTAACTCGGGTGTTACTAAGATCCTGACTCGGTCAAAACTATAATGTGTCCTAGTGCATCAATATGCTGATTTGGAATTGCTAGCATGTCTAGAGATGATGTAGGGTGGCTTGTATGTGCAGTTCCATTAGTCTCCTTGCATATTTATTCAGAGATGATAGATCCACCCAACTCACTGCTTTAGGTGCCATTCGATCCTTCATTGTTTTAATCTGAACTCTCAGGAGATTTCCTTACCCAGTGCTGACTCATCTGAGTTTTGATTTCTAAAACTTTTTCTTTGCCTTTCTCAAAACCAGTTTCCACATTTTCTCTGTTCATGCAATTCTTTCTTAGATGACCGAGTTGTTTACACACATAACATCTCTTAGTAAGATTCCTTTTTTGGAGGTGAGTCTTTACACAATTTGCACCAATATGTCCATATTCACCACAGTGACAACATCTTCTCCATGTATTGTAATCCCAACCAAAAATTTATTTAGCTAGTTGTTCAACAAGGTTCCATTTCTTAGTTTTGCACTCGGAAGATTTGTGACCTTGTTTGTTACAATTGAAACATTTTTCCTTCAAACTTAGGTTTCTTAGTGCATTCACTTGCCCTATGTCCATGTTTGTTGCATCTATAGCATTTACCATTAAAATTTGACTAACCATTGCTCTAACACTTATTTGTTGTGTGTCCTAACTTGCCACAATGATTACAAGTAGGTTTTTTGTTCTTTTGAGCTCCTTGTTGTGAGGATTCACCTTGTTCAGTATAGCCTAATCCAGTCTATCCATGATGTCTGAGTTGAGTTTTCTCTATCAACTGATCCATTCTTACCTGTGAATTCATCATACTCTCATTTGTTTGTTTTCAGTATTGAGATCATTCGGCAGTCTTTCATTTTCTGTCCTCAGATTGATAACTTCTTGATTTACATAATTGAGTTGATTTATCATATCTTCTTGCTGAAGTGACAAATGATGGATTTCATTTTATTTTTCCTCTAATCTTGTACTCAGCAGTCTTTTATCTTCTTGTGCCATTTCTTTATCATTTTCTTCTTGATTATTTTGTTCCATGAGTTCACATATTTTGACTGAATGAATTTCTTGTTCTCTTTTCAACTTTCTGACTTCTTCATGTAAATTGAGATTCTTTGCAAGTAGGTCTTCAATTGTTGCATCTTCTTCTTCAAAACTTCTTTCTTTGTATAAGTCTTCAATTCTTTATTCTATGTAACTTTTTTCATTCACCTGCACTGCTAAATTTTTTTTCTTTTCAAGGAAAGAGAGAGTTGCTCCTTGAGTTTCTTGATCTAATCCATGGCCACTTTTAGATCTATTTTCATTTTCAATGGCTTTCTTGAGTCTGTATATTTCCATTGCCTCTGATATTTTCTCAAGTTGTTAAACTTTTTTTAAGAGAACCTTTAGCTCTAATACCAATTGTTGGAAATATGTTGAGGCTAGGTGACTGAGAGGGGGGGTGAATCAGGAACCAATAAAACTTAATCCTTTTAATCCTTAATTAGATTATCTAATCTGATTGCATGCATGAAATGTAAAGAAATATGCATGAAATGTAAAGAAATAAAACATCCACAACACTTGACACAATATTTGGTTACCCATAAACCTTCCAAATAGAAAGTAAAACTGGGGTGGGGATGGTACCCACAAGATTTATTACTGCAATATAAATTTATCATGTTAAAGCTTACAATTGACCACTTCTGATGGCCTGCCCTGTTAGGAGAAATAAGGACTGTTAGGTCCACCTTGTGAAAGGATTTAGTACAATACAATTCAGTAATGCAACTTTGTTAGGAGATTTGTAAAGGAATTTTAAGTCCACCTTGCTAGAGGATTTTGTTGATTCACCTATTAGGATGAACCAGTAGATGATCTTCAATGCAACTCTGATTTTCTGAAATAAGATCCAATGATAAAAACTAATCACCTAACTGTGATGGATGAGTCTATGTTGTTCCTTATATTGTTGTAGCCTCTTAAACAATTTGCCTCTTCATATTTGCAAACACACTTCTACACATATATTTGGATTAAAAAAATACCTTATATTTATACCTTATCCAAATCAAATACTTCTGTAAGTCGGCTTCCATAAGATAAATTAATATCAAATAATATAAGCTAAGTCAGCCCAAAACTGTTACTCGAGTCCAGTATTCCACTCGGACAATATACTAGCCCTCGAGCATTATGTCGTCACTCAGGAAACATACTAAACTTAGGCACTCAGGATACTCTATGTAATTGGGTCATATTGATCACTCAGGTAATATCGATTACCACTATCTGCTCGATCGACATTTCCACTGCTCGTGTTACATTGTAACTTCTTGGGTTGCACTGTTGGATCAGTCAACTTTGTGATGACTAAGTGTTTTGGAACTAACTGACAACATGTCTCTCCATAAGGTCATCACAGTAACAATGGTTTGAGGGATCCCATACCGATAGATGATGTGATTCTGAATAAACAAGGAGATCTTCTTACTAGTGATATATGTTAGAGGAATTGCTTCCACCCATTTGGTAAAGTATTATGTCATTGTGATTTTGTATTTATGACCGTTAGAGAAACTGGATGTAATTTTTTCCCACTAGGTCAAATCCCCACCTTGAAAAAGGTCATGGTGAAGTAATGGGTTGGAAGTATTGAGTGGATGCGTGAATAAGATTTGTGTATCTGACATTTCTGGCATCTTTGTACATACTTATGAGCATTTGCCTCTACAATTGGCCAATAGTATCCATCCTAAGGATTTTATTTGCTAAATTGTTACCACATGTGTGGGCCCCATAAAATCCTTCATTTACCTCATACAAGGTTCTTTGGGTTCCTATGGAAGTGAGACATCTTAAAAGAGTTCCATTTATACTTTTTCTATACAAAGTATTAGTGAGAAGGGTGTACCTAGAGGCTTGTCAGATAAGGGCCTTCTTTTGGTTTCTATATAGGTCATGTGGGAGGGTATTATCTTGTAGGTAAGTATACATTTCCTTGTACCAAGGAAACTCATGACCAACAAGGACACATATTGATTCTATTATTGGAGCCTCATAGGTTGGGACCATAAATTGTTCCACCAGAAATTGGAATCTAATTTCATTACCTGGCATGTCGATCAAAAATGCTATAGTAGCCATCGCATCTATGGCTTTGTTCTGAACTCTTAGAACTTTTTCAAATATAATGTAGCAAAAAGAAGAATGCAATTTTTCCATCGGTTGTCTTTATGGGATAATTTTTCATCTTTGGTCAGGTAATCATTGTTGACCTTATTGATAATGTACTGGGAATCACCATAAACTCTCTGGTTCTTTAATCTCCATTGTATAGCCATTTTTAATCTAATGATCAGAGCTTCATACTCAGCTATGTTATTGGTACATAGAAAATTAATTCAGAAAGATTTAAGAATTACATTTTTTTGTGGAGTGATGAGTACTATTCCTGCTCCTGCACCATGGTTTGTATATGATCCATCAAAGAATAATTGTCATACTTCTATTGTCTCTTACGTAGTGAGGATTAATTCATCTAAAAAATCTAATATAATAGGTTGATGATCTTGAATTGGTGCCTCGGCCAGTTGATCATCAATAACCTAACCTTTGATGGTCTTTTGATCCATGTATTCAATACCAAACTCGCTTAAGATCGTGGCCCATTTAGCGATTCATCCAGTTAAAGTTTCTTTTCTCAACAAGTATTTTAATGGATCTATGTGTGCAATGAGCTTTGTTTGATGGATTAGCATATAATGTCTTAACTTCTGAGAATAAAATACAACTACAAGACATACCTTTTATATTTCTTAATAATTAAGTTCATATCCCACTAACGTTCTACTGATGTAGTAGATGGCCCTTTCCTTGAACATCATGTTGAGCCAAAAGAACACCTAGTGTTGATTCTATTGCTAATATATACAACATAATTGGTTTGCCTAGAATTGGTGGCACCAATACTGGGGATTTGAGTAGATAATATTTGAAAGCTTGAAAATCTTGTTGGCATTTCTTTTTCCATACAAAGGTTACACCTTTATGTAGTAAATGTTGCAACAGATGACACTTATCTGCCAGTTGGGCAATGAATCTCCTGATAGATTGCAATCTTCCTTGTAGACCTCATAGCTGTTTCAAATTTGTAGGAGGTGGCATGTCAAGGATGGCCTTAACCTTTTCTGTATCTACTTCAATTCCTCTATGTGAGACAAAGAAACCAAGGAGTTTTCCAGTGGTAACTCTGAATGTGCACTTCTTTGGGTTGAGTCTTACCTTGTATTCTTTCATTTTATCAAATACAGTGGCTTGACCAAGGCAAGACCCTTTCCACAACAATTACCCCTTATTCCATTTCATTTCAAGGTTAATTCCTATACAGGGGCTTGTATTTTTGCATTTCATTTCAAGGTTAATTCCTATACAAGGGCTTGACCAAGTAAATCCCATTTCCAAAACATTTTCCCCTTTTTCCTTGTGTATAGGAATAAGTTTTTAGGTTTCAGATCCAAAATTACAGAGTTACATAACCAGTGACAGGTCTACTACAAATTTCACCAATTTTTGAGCCTCCTAGACAAGGCCAAATTTGTGGGACTAGGTTGAATTAAGTCAGAATTGTCCTTTGGATCTACAAATTTCACGGTTGGGAATTATAGGTCTTAGAGTTCCAAATCCATAACAGTTTCCTATTCTGACATATTTGTGACAGTCATTTCCATATTTTAAGTTTGTTTCCTCTCTCCTAGCTTTCAAGGTGACTTCATTCTTACTCTTTCCATCTTGCATTTCCTTTTATACATTGTATATGATATCATATCTTATTAGTAATCATATTTTACATTCCTTTAATAGTTTTTCATATCATATGCATCTTAACAATAAGGGAATTCATTTCCATACTCTATCTTCAAATCTAGACCTAGGATTAGCATCCCTTCCTCATTTTGGGATTTTCTAATCTAATTTGGGTTTGATGGTGAAGTATTTGGAGCTATTCCTAAGGTAACATGGGATATTCCCCTCACATATCCACATTTTATTTGGTGAGACCTCTTCCTAGTCTATCCTTGACGTTCACCATTTCTTATGATACACTTTGAAACCTTGCAAGGTGCAATGGCTAAGGGGGAAACTTATCAATATCTTAATTTGGAAGAGGAAATATTTTTGAAAAAATGGAAGAAAAATCTTGAAAGGGGGGAAATCTACTGGAAGCAAAGATATAGAGTACAATGGTTAAAGGAGGGAGAAAGGAACACTTCTTTCTTCCACAGATTGTCTAGTAGACATAGAAAGAGAAACTCGATCCAAAGTTTGTTGGATGACCAAAATAAGGTTATCTATGATAAATATAAATTGGGAGAGTTGGCGGTGGACTAATTATGGAAGGCTTTTTGTGATTCTTACCCCCCTCTGAATGGGCGGGAAGATCTTTCGCATGGCCCTCTCCCTACAACCATTTCTCCTTAAGACAATGAATAAATTCTGGCTCAAGTTACTAAAGAAGAATTAAGGTTTGTAGTCTTCTCTATGGGAGATTTCAAGGCTCTTGGGCTAGATGGTTTCCCATGTCCTTATTCAAATATTTTTGGGACATTGTGAGTCATGACATCACTTTGGCTGCTAGAAACTTCTTCAGGGCAGATAAGTTTCTTAAGAAGATTAACAATATGTTTATTGCTCTCATTCCTAGAACTTGGGATCCCAAGAAATTGATTGACTTTAGGCCAATCAACCTTTGTAACACCCTTTACAATATTTTCTCTAAGGTGTTGGTTAATAGAAGCAAGCATTTCCTTCATAAGGATATTGGGGGTTTCCATAAGGGATTTGTCCCAGGAAGATAAAAATTGTATGTTTCTATCTCTACGCATGGAATTGTTCATTCTATGGAAAATTGTCATGAACCAGATATGATCCTTAAATTGGATATCTCTAAATCCTATGACAGAGTCATCTATGATTTTATATTTAAAGTTCTTTCTAAAATGGGGTTCAATAAAAATTTTATAAATATGATCAAGGAGTGTGTTGGTACTGTTAAAAAATTTTCTCCTTCTTAATGGCACCCCCGAGGGGTTTTTTTGTTTCTAAAAAGGGGATTCGTCAGGGGGACCCTCTATCACCTTACCTATTTATCATGATTGTTGAAGTTATTGGAAGGAATCTCCTCAAAATGGCCTAGGAAAGAATATTACAAGGGGTTACATTTGCTTCTACCCTACCCCCCTCCCTCCAACAACTCATTGATGATACAATTTTTTTTTGTGAGAAGATCTGATATTGAGGCCAAAGAATAGAAGTATTTTCTAACTCTGTAAGCTAGTGTCTCTGGACAACACATTAATTATGAAAAAAAAATCATCCATTTTTTCATTACTAAGGAAGATTTGCATATCAGAGTCAAAAACATCCTTGGTTTTCAAAGTGTTTCTTTACTAGATCTATACCTAAGCCTCCCCCTAACTGTCATAGATTTTACTCCAACCTATTGGAACTCTATTCTTGAAAGAATGTAGAAGAAGTTAGCTGGATGGAAAGATAAGTTTCTTAGCAGCGCTAGAAAACTTCAACTACTCAAGGCCTCCCTTAAGGTATCCCTATGTATTTCCTCTCTATTTTTAAAATTTCTGGAGGTATGGATGAGAAGTTAGAGAGACTAAAATGTTCATTTCTATGGACTAGCACAAAAGAGAAAACAAGATTGGCCCTTGTCAACTAGTATACACTTTGTAAGCCCAAATACTTGAGAGGTTGAGGGATTAGAAGAATTGTTTTGTTATTTATTGGGTTGGTATTGTGGTGACTGGGTTTCTTACAATGGGTGGTGATAGAGTGAAAATTGAACCCAATAAACATGATGAATTAAAAAATGATGCCACAATTTGGCATATTTGCAGAGAGGGTGGTGTTTCTCAGTTTATTGAGAATGTGATCGGCTGAGACAAAAAAACCTGTTGTCTCAATTTGCCTTTTTGTGGTCGGAGAGAATGGTTATGATGGGTGGTATCACATTTCAATTCAGTGAGGATATTATTGTTAAGGTCACTAGTCTCCCTATGACCGATAAGAAATGGAAGAATCAAAGTAGAGTTTTGAACACATAAATCCAGAATCAATTATTCCATGATGATAAGACCCCTGTGAAAATGCATGGGGGATATGAAAAGGCCAAACTTCTACAACCCTAGGACCAAGTATGTTTAATGGTCATGAAATAATTCATTCTCGAAGGTAGATTCAAGGTTTATTACTATTATCACATGCATATTCTGAATCATTTCTGTACTAGAATTTTAATCATTCTCTTTCTTTATTTTGAAATCTCTTGAGATCTCTATGAAAGAAGTTGTGGAAAATGTCAAAAACTAGGGAAAAAAGTCTATTCCACTCCATTAGGGGATTACTTTCTTCCTTTACCACTTCTACCTTTCTCTTTTCCCTCTAAGGTAAATTATGGTCCATGAATCCCCACAATCTTAAACCCCTCCCTCTGTGAGTATCATTGATTCGCATGTACCTAGTAGAAATAAATGCATATGTGGAACCCTACCCTCAAATGCGGTTCCCATAAACCCATCCTTGAAACCCCTAGCTACTTGACTATTAAACTGGAATCGACTGATAAAAAAGAAAGGGCCTTTCCAAGATGAAAGGCAAAGATGAAAATAAAAAATAAAAATTAATTATTCGTGAAGTAGGGTCCAATGAAGAAGGTACTAATGAGGAAAGTATCCCCATACGCTTGCACTGAATTTCTACCCGCTCTATTGGAAAAGGAAAATATAAAGAGGTGAAGGATTTTAATGCTAAGGCGAATAAGGATTAGGAGAGAGGAAAATGGAGACAAAAACCAAAGTGAGGATAAAGGGTATAAGAACCAAAATGAGGAAAAAGATAAAGAGGCTTCTATGGAGATTGAGGGCTCAGACACTGAAAATTCATCTACCCATGTCTTTGATAGTGTGAAGTCAGGACCCATTGATATGACCAATGATATGACGTCGGAGGAAGAGGAAATGGGCACGGATGCCTTTAAAGACATTCAAAGTGGGACCTGTAACAATTGCATGATGCTAACTAAGGAGCTTGGTAAGTTGAAGACCAAATTTGTTGACCTAGATAGGAAGATTGGAATTATTTATAGCTTTATCCTATGTGTGATGCATAGTTCGGCCACCTCCATTTTATTGCTTTAGAAGAAAATTTTGGGACCGAATGCAGACAAGGAAGGAAACTATAAGGAACTCTTTAACTTCCTTACTAATGACTGGGTTTATGTGCTGACCCAGTCTGGGTGCAAAAGTAAATGATGGTTTATGGTGTCCTATTTATTTTTTAAGGTTGATGTTGTTTCAGGTTGCTGGTGCCTTTGGTTTAAAATCTATGTTTCTATGTTATTGTTTAAGACTGGTTTTAGCTTAATGCTTTAGGGTAGGATAGCTCTATTTTGGAACAATAGTCTTATTGCTCCTATGTTAGTTTATATAGTTAGTCTAATGGTTGCTTTTAGCTGGGTTACTTTATTGGAAACTAATCGTTATATTGTTAATGATTTTTTTGTCTCACTAATATGTATATCTTATTAATTATAAATATTTACATCAGAGATTACAATCATTATTTGGCATATAAACATGTCCTTCGCACACCTACTAAACCCAAGCTAAATATTACACCAACTGGCAGCACCCATCTGAGCTATTCATCCCAACTATAAATAACTATACGACTTGACTTAAAGAACAAAGGAATCCATATCTTTCATATAAATTTAAGAGACGTCCCATCACCCTAGCCAAAATATCAAAAATTATTAGCTCATCTTAACAAAATGATGATAATAAACTATAGACTAATAACCCTGACCCCAACCATTGTGATTAAAAAAAAAGCAATGCATGAACAACTCAAAACCCAGTCTTCATTTCCTCTTCATCCTCTTGTTCTCACCTTCCATAATGTTCTCTAACTGCAACCATTGTCTGTGGCCTCCTAGGAACCACAGCTCAGAAGACTCTTGCAACAACATTAACCTGAAATTCATTGCACCTTATCTCCAATTTAATCTCCTCTCATTCTATCAGGATATGAAATTTATATTCCTCTTTGTCCACTTTTCCCATCCACCTTACAAAGGGGATGATCCCAAATTCCCATGCATCCTCTTCATCAGTTATTCCTTCTAAAATATTTGTTCCCACCCCCAGCACTGCCCATTCAAGAATCGAATCAAGACCCAACAATAAGTCTTCCTCAAATAAGGATTTTGCAACCCACTTCACCGTCTTTGTGTCTTCTCCAAGCTCCAAACCCCACACTATCACCATGGAAATAACTTAAATGTTCATTCTCCAACTAATTTTGTTCTCCTGGAACTTTGGACCCAACACACCCAACACTGATTCCACCATTATTCCTATCTTTATCTTCAAGAGGCCATGGATTCTCTCTTGGCACGTTGGCCCAGGAAAACCCTTTTGTTGCTTAATGATGTCACAGTGAAGTTTTCTTCCATAATTGCTTCAATACCACCTCAAGGGTCACCTGCACTCTTACACAAATGTAATTGATTATGGTTTCTTTCCATCAAAATGGCTGCCTTTTAAAGAGTTTTTCCAACCTCTCAAGCACGTGAATTGAATGTTGTTAAAACATTCCCCATTTGAATTCTTATCCATTATTCATGTTAACTTTGGGAAGTTGCAAATCACACCTCACGTATTCCTTTCCATTTAGATTCATAATTACATGAAAACACTAAAATCCATTTTAAACTATAATTCCTTGTGTGTTATTTTCATTCACTTGTGTGAACATAATCAATCTCCTTTATCAATAATAAATCAAGATCACACTAAAAATAATCACGTCAACATATAGCACCCACATCCTATCATGATAGTGCCATGTTTTTTAAAAGGGATAAAATAAAATAAATAAAGTTGTCAACACAAATAAGTCCTTTAAATTTTGAAGTCCTCCAATTTAAATTCAAGTTCCTCATTGAAAGATAAATCCCATTTCAAAATTCTACCTACCTCAGCATTTCTCTCTCTTAATATATGGCTTAATTTAAAATCTTCAAATGAAGCAAGCATATCTATAATAGCATCAATAAACGGTTTTAAGTGCCACGCCTCTGAGCGCCTTTTAATTATTGCTTGAACCACTATTAGTGATTCCCCTTCAAGATGGATGAACTTAAACCCCATTTGTCTACCAATCTTAATAGAAAGTATGGTCGCCTTTGCCTCTGCCACATTGTTAGTTCTATTAGTTATCTTTTGAGAACCTATCGCCAAAATTTCACCTATGCAATCTCAAATGATAACACCTTCCCCTGGAGCTCCTAGGTTGGATATAGCATCCCCATCAAAATTGACCTTAATCCAATCCTCGCACAGATTTTTCCATCTTACCTCAGACCTTCTTGATAGACTATTCCTATACTACTTAATCTTTCTTGCACCTTCAATTCTGATCCCTAGCCAAGTGGATTGAATTCTTTGATCCCAAAGTGTGAATGACACCCATGTATAAAAATGAGTTGTAGAAACTCCAATCACCTCCTCAATCGTATGATTAATATGATATTTAATCCTCTCCACCGATTCATATTTACTAGTAAATATTCTATAATTGCATTCTTTGTTAGAATACTTTAGGGATAACTGAGAGGGGGGGTGAATTAGTTATCAGCAACTTTATCTTTTCTTATACTTATTAATCCAGATTGATACAAAGTAAATGCACATTCAGATAACACGTTACACAACACATCAATTTGGTTACAGGGAAACCAAATGGTAAAACCCCGGTGGGAATTAGCACCCACAAAGAACTATACTGGTTTATAGTAATCCCTGTTAAAATATCGTTCAACCCTGTTAGGAGTTGTTCATTACAATGCAGTAGTATAGTGACCTGGTTAAGGGTCTGACCCTATTAGGAGTCTTTTACAATAACCCTGTTAGGGGTGGTGGACTCACTATCCAAGTGGTGAAGGCTACAACCTTCTAGTTATTTGATACACACTGTATCAACAAGGTGAACTGTTGTTTGTGACACTGCTTGTCTGATTAGTTCCTTTTGTGCACCGATGCTTTAACCTCTTGTAAAGCACTACAACAATCTTCTCTGTGTTCTGAAAGCTTCTACTTCATTATCTATATTATAAACATATGATAAATATAGCTCTGTTGCTTTAACACTCTGCTCTGCTTTTCTTATCTCTAGCTTTCGCAACTCTTCTTATCACAAATGACCTTCTATAAGTACATTCTCAAAGTATGAGATCATGGGACCTATAAGAAAACTCTTCATAACATCCTTTTTGGCTCTACTAAGTGCGCAAGCATAATTACAACCGTGCAAGTATAAACTGAATAGACGCGTCGCTTCACTAAGTCAGCTTCACCAATTTAACCATAACTTTGCAATCTTCTTGAAACACATTTGGCACCTTTGGATTAATATCACCAACTCATAACTAATCATGAATATACACACGCATATCCTAAAGATAGGCGCAACTCAAGAATATGTCACATATGTTGGCCTTAAACCATTATACTCCCAGAACTGTAACCGCCAACAACAGAATTACATATCTTTACTGAAACTTCATATCTGGGTCTGCGTGTATGAACATAGCATAATAAACATGTCAACAACATGTATCTATCCACGCAAGTCTTCATGTCATCATATGGATAAGTACAT
>MU224951.1:1812934-1825339 GCA_018584345.1 Thuja plicata
TCTATCCACGCAAGTCTTCATGTCATCATATGGATAAGTACATACAGAAGTACTGCTGTGTATTATATGTTGTCATCAATGACAAACATACAATCAATCAACTGTTCAGAATCAAATCTCCAACATTCTTTCTGAATCTTCCAAACCACAATTGAAGGGCTCACTATCCACACACTAGACATCACTGATTTATTTTACTTGTAGGGCCAGCTTGTGAAGACTTCCTTTAAAGAGTTTTGCAATGGGATTTGCCACCCCAGTTTATCCAATAGCATCTCCCAACATTTTTTGGCCACCTTACAATTTAAAAGAAGATGATCATCATTCTCCTTTGCCTCTTCATATAATGCACACCTAGTTGGACCTTGGAAGCCAAATCTTTTCCTCCGCTGCCCAGTTAGAATTTTGCCTCTAGCAGCCAGACAAGCAAAGGACCAAGCTTTAGGAAAATAATTCTTTCCCCAAAAGAGCTTGAAAGGCCACTTGCCCAACTCCTCCCTCCTATCTACATTCTGATATCCCACTTTCACCTAGTAGTTACCACTTTTAACAGCACGCCAAAAAATCTTGTCCTCCTTATTGGTAAAGACTATTTGCCTAAATCTGAAAAAATACAGTTCATCATCTCCTTTTGCTAAGAACTAAGTTCAAGTCCCTCTCAGGATTTCCAACCCCATTAAAGTCCTTCAATCCCCTATTTTATTTCAATATAATTACTAACTTTATCACCCCACACCTGTAGAAAAAAATTTCTTAAATCATTTACATCAGCATTGTCTTTAAGAGTCAAGAGACCATTCCAAGAGTCATCCCAGAAGTTATCCTTTATACCATTGCCAATCTTCCAAGAAATATGATTTGTAATGACTGATTTGCAATCCAAAATGAAGTTCCAGACAGTCGAGCCCTTAGGAGGGTTCCTGATTGTTAAAATTATGTTATCTTCCATATTATCCAGATATTTGGCCTTTACAACTTTGACCCGAAGCAAATTTGGGTTGGTATAGATAGACCAAAGTAGCTTATCTCTAAGAGTTGTGTTTAATATTTTCCAATATCTGATCCCAGCACCCCCACCATTTTTTGCCTTGCAAATTCCCTTCCATGCTAAAAGAGGTCATTTTTCTTCAACCTTAGATCCATTCCAAAAGAACTTCTGCATTCTATTTTCAATAGTTTTGATCACTTTCCCCGGGATCTTCATGCACATCATTGAAAACATAGGGATGGTAGATATAATCAATTTCAGCATGAGGATTCTACTCGCTGAAGTCAACCATTTTCTCTTCCATCTCTCCATCCTCTTAAAGAAACTGTCCACTAAATATTTCCACAAAGATTCCTTGGAAGCACCCCCATATAGAGGAATGCTGAGATATTTTCCTAGAAGCAGACTAGCCCTCACCCCAGGGATTCTACAAATGTTTTTTTGTAGTTATCTTTCAGTATTGAAAAAGTATACTTCATATTTATTCCAATTAATGTTTTGGCCTAAAGCCCTACTATACTTGTACAGTGTGGATCTAACTACCCATGCCTCACTTAAACTTGCTTCCCCCATTAAGTATGTGTCATCAGGAAATTGGAGATGTGACAGAGGATCTATCCCTTTCGCAACTTTAATGCCCTTCCACTGTCCATTAATCTGCTTATTTGAAATTAACCTCCCCAGAGCTTCGGCCATTATGATAAATAGAAAAGGTGATAATGGATCACCTTCACGAATGCCTATGTTTGAATCAAAGAAACCTTGTGGGCTTCCATTGACCAAAACTGAAAAATCTAGGAGTTATTATACAACTTTCTATCCATTCTATCCATTCCCTACAAAAATAAAATTTATCCAACACTTTTAATAGGAAGCCATGATTCACTGCATCATAAGCTTTCTTTATGTCAATCTTTATCATCATCCTTGACTATTTAGTTGTCTTCACTAAGTGGATGGCCTCATGCACAACAATGATGCCTTCATAAATAGATTTGTTTTGGGAGAAGCCACTCTGTTCAGTAGAGATCACTAAGTCAAGGATCACTTTGAGCCTATTAGCTATAGTTTTAGTGATAATCTTGTAAATTGTCTTACATAAGGAAATAGGTTTGAAGTCACCAAAACTAAGCCTTTCCTCCTTATTTGGGATAATATCTATGAATGTATTGTTAAAGTCCTTCAAAATGAATCTCCCACCTCTCAACTCTTCTACCACCTCCCAAATTTTGTGTCCCACAATCTCCCAAAACCTTTGAAAGAAGATGGTTGAAAATCCATCGGGCCCTAGGGCCTTCTCTCCCCCCGTGGAAAAAAGTGTATTCATTACTTCCTCTAGAGTTATACGACTCGTTAGAATTTGATTTTGTGCCTCTGAGACACATTTGGGGATAACCTCAAGAATGTCCAAGTTTGAAGGAACTTACTAAGTTATCCCAGAATATATTTTTGAAATATCTTATCGCTTTAGCATTGATTTCATCTGGGGTTCGTAGTAACTCTCCATTGGCATCCAGGATTGAAAATATCTTATTGAAAGACCTCTTTACTTTGACTGAGTTTTGAAAAAATCTTGTGTTCCTGTCCCCATCTTTGACCCAAATTTCAAAAGATTTTTGCCTCTAGAAGACCTCTTCCCTAGAAATAGTTTCCGCATAGTTCTTGTTCAAATCCTATTCCAATTGGAAATCCACTTCATTCATACCCTTCTCTATAACTATCAAATGTAGATTTGAGAGTTCACTTTCAATTTTCAGTTTCTCTTCAAATATGTTTTTAAAAACCTCTCTATTCCAAATCTTCAATTGATCATTAATGTATTACAATTTCTTGAAAGGATTAAAGGCTTTATTACCTCTTATTGGAGGATTTGAAGACCACCACTATTTATATTTGTCTTCCAACCTGGGGTCTCGCAACCACATCGATTCAAATTTGAAAGGATCTCTCTCTGGGGCAGTGTCTTCTCGGATCTGCAAGAAAATGGGGTAGTGATCTAAGCCTATAATAGGTAGGATCTCAGTCGAAAAAATCCAGCCCATTTCCATCCAATTCCCAGCAATAAGAAATTTTTCAAGCTTCTCTTCAATATTAAGAAATCCACTTCTTCTATTGGTCCACGTGAACTGACCATTTCTCAACTCAACCTAAATCAGCATGTTCTCTGTTATGAATTGATCAAAGTTTTTCTAACTTTTCCCCCATTCAACCCTTCCCCCCTATTTTTTTAGCTAGGCTCAATATAGCATTAAAGTCCCCCCCCCCAACATAAACATGTCATTTGTATTATTTTGAAGTATTTGTGATACATCTTTTCAAGCTGGATCTTCTTCATTATTGGATTGTTGGGTCCACAAATGTTTAAAGCTTAAAAAATTGTCAATGGCTGCTTCGACAACACCTCCACCCACATCCAATTCCTACTTTTAATTTTAATTCTTATATCAACTGTTGAATCTAGCCAAAGAATGCCTAATCCCCCCTGAAGCACCAACAGAATCAACAAAACAACCATTCCATTTTGGGAAAAAAAATTGAAATGAAACAATATCCTCACCACTTAATTTTGTTTCTTGCAAAAAGATCACTTCTAGTCTCACCTGATCAAAGAATATTTTGATCAAGAAAATCTTGTTAGGGGCATTGCAGCCCCTGACATTCCACAAAAGGAGACTCATTGCTCCCGAGAAAGGGCATATCCCTTTCCCGATCACAAGGGTTTGGTCTGGTTAGCAGCATTCCCTGCCATGGCCAATTTCACTTTTGTGGGTTTTGTTCCCCACTTCTTCTTTTCTCCAATATTTGTTTTGCATTTAGTTGTTGGAGTTTTCTCAATGGTTCTACATTCCAGGACATCCGGGGTGTCCATGACCTCCAAATCATTTGCTCCCCCCTCTTCCTCCTACGAAGCATAATCATAATCTGATTCATCTACATCCCCACGACTATCTCTAACCCCTTCAAAGGAGCTCTCAAGATTACGGATAAGAGAAATATGTATGTCTTTGAAGCCATTTTATGTATTAGATTCACCGGCACACTTTATCCATATTCCTTCCAAGACCCCAAACACTGCCTTTGACCCATCCAGCTGGAGATCCAGCTCTAAGACCGGTTTCTCTATTCTATCATTCTCACACACACTTTTGTGGCTTTGAGTGCAATCAGCAAAGGATTGTGGCATACAATCCAAAATTGAAACCTATCGACCATTCAAGGTGTGTTCATGTGGACCCCCTAGAATTCCAATGTTATCATTTTGTTGTTTCTCTTCATTCCCCATCTTCGCCATTGATTCCACCTCTAGGGAGTTTGTCACCTGTAAATCACCACCATCCTGAGCCTGTGAATCGTATTTGTCATCCTTTTTACTAGTCTGGTCTTTTTCTCCTAATATATATATTTAAATTCACCTGAGTCAGCTAATAAATAACCATTGTCATTTTTGAAAATGGTGATGATTTCTAATTTTTGCCAAGATTCTCATTCAGAGAATGCATTTCTACCCTTCATCTTAGTCAATGAGTTGTCCTGAATAGCTCCTAAAGTCGGTCCTTCAAAATTTATCTTATTCCTCTCCTTAGATAGCTTTAAAATCACTTTCTCCAAACAATCTGTTAGAGTAGTCGAGTATTGCTAATAATTAAATCAGTTAATTATTAGTTTATCTACTCTTTGCTTAAGTTAGACTTAGGCAAGTTTCTATTTCCTAAAAGTTTCCCTTTTAGGGTTTCGGTATCCTTTATAAGGATTCGCCGCTTTGTAGTTTTCATAACATAGAGTTTGTAATTTATTTTCATTGTTGAATATAGAAGATTATTTCTATCAACATGTTTTTGCAGTCTCTGGCCTATTGGCCACCATAGATCCTTCTATCTTCTGTCTTTTGCTTATGTTTATGTAATAGCTATGCATGCAGGTGTTCTTGGGAAGATTTGATGGTTATCAAATCCTTCATGGTATCAGAGCCATCTTGTTGCTGGTTGTTCGTTCTCTGTTGAAGCACAGAGGGTTTGAAGTCTTTAAAGGTTTCTCTGGCAGTTTTCAGTGATTCTGGGGGGTCTTTATTTTTTGTAGCTATTTGAGCCGAAACGGACTCTGCCATTGCGTCCAGAAGGCCCGGGAGAGTCGAAATACATATAAATTTCAACCATTTTGGTTACCGGGGCCTCTGAGAGTTTTTTCGTGGCCTCCGAGGGCCGTACGGCACGTGGTTCGAGAAAAAAAAATTATAAAAACCTTATTTTCAAAGGTTTTTATATTTTTTCACTGCGCAGACAGTTCAAATAATGTCACGCCGCCGCCGGGCCGCCCCCGCACCACCTCCTCCGGCTGCGGGTGCCCTATGCAACGGCCTCCGCCATCTCCTGCCGCTCTAAGCGGCCCCCGTCACCGCTACGGTTCCCGCCACCCAGCGCTGAGTCTCCGTCTGCGCTCCGCTCGGCCCCCCAGCCTGCCACTCCGCTCGGCCCCCCGGCCCGCTGCCCCGCTCGGCCGCTCCCTCCTGCTCCGCGCCACCAGGAGCCCGCCCGGCCACCGCTCCGCCGGTGGCGGGCTTTTTACTTAGCCCCCGCGGGCTTATGCCTGCTCGCGCGCGGTCTTATGGGTGTCCAGGAGCCCTGTTTAAGCCCCCGGCGCGCTCCATGTGTCTGGGGGCCAATTTTTTTTAGCCCCTGGGGCTCTGTTGTAGCTTTTTTGGTTTTCTGGGGGTACCTGGGCCTTTTTTGCTCTATCTTGAGCATACGAGGGTATTTTTGCAACTTCCATATACCGTCGGAAAGCTCTTTCCGAGCTCTTTCCGATGATGGAGGTTGCGGTTTTGGGTTCCACTATTTCAATAGCATTTTTTCTGTTGAAGTCTGATATTTTGTTTTGCCTTCCGGGAGTCATATCTGGCTCATCCGGACTCCTTTTTTGGAAAACAAGATATCGTTGAAAAGTTGGTTCAGTGTGCTATTTAGTGGCAAAGGTATTTTTTCCAGATTCTACTCTGGGTTTTCTCCCCTCTGAGTTTTGCAGTTTATGCACTCTGGTGGACTGCTTGGTTCTACAGGTCCTGGGATCTCTTCTTCTGAGTTCATAGCTCACTCTTCTTTCTGACTTTTGAGCTTGTATGCTCTTCTGATGCATTCTTTGTTCTGTAAATGCACTGAGATAAAGTGCCTTCTTCTGCATTTCTGGGATCTTGTTCACCTGGTTCAGTTTTAGTACTCGCACTCTGTTATAAAGTGTCATGGGGGGTTATGATGTTTATGCCACTTTAGGTGCATCCACCTTTGTCAAGTGAGCCTACCTTCCATGACATTAGCCCATGTAGTGTGTCTGTGACACCGCCCTTTATCCTGTGTGTGTGCTTCTGTTGCACTGTTGGTGTTCCTGGTTCTTCTTCTGCAGTTGTTTCTGGTACTGCATTTTAGTGTTCCTGTCACCTCTCCTAGTTCAGCATTATGGGGGGGTTCACCTGTTGGTTCTATTGCTTCTTGGTTCGATTGATCAGCTCTTCAGACATTTGTCTTCTCTACCTGGTCATGCACTTCAGTGGGGGTTCCAGCAGTATCTTCTGACAGAGTTTTCAGTTCATGCTTCGGAGGTGCTTCTTGCTCTTTCTTGTTCCTTTCTCTGGGACACTTTTTCCCTAGATTGAAGGCTATGTTTCCTTCATCTAGTTTTCTTTATGCTTTGGGTACCTGATCAGGCCTAGTTGCCGGGACCCATCTTCCTGCTTTCTGCATTTGTCTTTAGCAATTTTTTGCTTCTCCCTAAGTTACACTTAAGGGGGGGTGTTAGAGTAGTCGAGTATTGCTAATAATTAAATCAGTTAATTATTAGTTTATCTACTCTTTGCTTAAGTTAGACTTAGGCAAGTTTCTATTTCCTAGAAGTTTCCCTTTTAGGGTTTCGGTATCCTTTATAAGGATTCACCGATTTTTAGTTTTCATAACATAGAGTTTGTAATTTATTTTCATTGTTGAATATAGAAGATTATTTCTGTCAACATGTTTTTGCAGTCTCTGGCCTATTGGCCGCCATAGATCCTTCTATCTTCTGTCTTTTGCTTCTGTTTATGTAATAGCTATGCATGCAGGTGTTCTTGGGAAGATTTGATGGTTATCAAATCCTTCACAATCTTTATCTAACCCTTTTCCCTTGTCTGGTAGTGTCTTTGTGTCTTATTTGGCTTTGTCCTTCTCATCCATCCCTGAATCCACACAGGTGTCAACTTCCAACCTCTGCTTCCACAACCCTTCCCCTGTCCAAATTTCTATTAAATCATGGAGAGGGTGAGCCTCCTGCCACAAGATCAGCATGTGAGAATAGATTGAAAAATCTCTTTTGTCCACTGCTTCCTCAAACTTCATAAAGGTGCCAATTCTATCTCCAATGAATTTTACAGTCTCCGGGTCACGATATTCCTGAGGTAGATTTGGCATTTTGATCCAAATCAGGACCTCCTTCACCTTTTCTGCAATCAGAACAAAATTTGGAGACCATCTACAAAATTTATCTTTCCCTCTATCAAAAATAGCCCACTATTAAAAACCCACTCTTTATCTTTTGCAATGGAGCAGATCACTAAGAAGAACCCATTCGACAGGGTTTTAAGGGTGCAATCCTTCCCTAAATGTTTTTCACATCATTGTCTTATTTTATCAAAAGAAGACCATGGCCCTGCCCATTTGAGGAAGAAAGCATTTGACTTCAAAAAGCTTACTATTTCACTCCATTCTTTGTTATCAATCAACATAGAAGCAACCAAAGCATGCTCAATGTGAGGGCTTACCAGTTTTTGTTACTCGACTGTCATCTCCTTCACTTTCGACCGCCAAAACATTTTCTCGATCTGTTTGAAATCGAAATCTCCTACTATCCTTAGAGGGTGTTCCCAAAAATGTGTTTCCCTGAAGCTTTGTTGCTTCCCTTGTGCATTTTGGTTATCCCATTGGCCTTGAACCCTTGCATTTGAGGAATCACATCTCTTCTGCCATTGTGGTTCAGCCCTCGTGTTAAACCTCGGATGGTTTCTGCAATTAAACAGACATCCAAACCCTGAGCAACCGTTATAATGCAGCCCTTCATGCCAACGAAACCCTAGTCTCGGCACCCGCTGCTTCTCCCAATGCCGCTCCATTAACATCTATAGTTTTTTTTTTTATTGTTAATGGTTTTTTATATTTTTGGTGTGTTGTTAATGTCTTATTAACATTCTTCTGATGTTCTCCTTTGTAAGCATTTTAGTCTTGTTGTGTATGGGTCAGCACCCTTGATTTTGTTGTTTTTAATTATAAAAAACAAATCATGTTAAAATGAGTTGAAGTATTAGTAGCAAATAAATTGTAATAGAATCAATATTATAAAATTGTGATAATTAATAATTTATCAAAAAAAACATTAAAATCTTAGATTGATGTTTGTCATTATGTCATTATCTTCACATGCAAAGTTTTAATAGACTTGAACAAATTCAAATTTGATTTATTAAAAAAATAAAAAAACTTTTGTTACATACTTCACAAAAATCTCTCAAACAAATTTTGTATAAAAAATAACTATTGGTAATAGTACAATTAATAACTTCTTAAAAGTTAATATGGACAAAACCATAAAATCAAACTTTGATAGGAACAAGGTGTTTCTCGACTTTTCTGCTTAACTCGAATGACAAGATAAACTTTAAATGCAACTGACAAAACAGCAAACCATAGGACCGGATAAAACTTGTTGGGAGAATTTCCCAATCCTATAGTATAAAGTACATTATTAAAAACAACAACTAGTTTGGGTCCCAGGCAAATGAATTGTTGTGTTTAAATACACAACCTCCATTTTTTTTCCTTGTTTTTTTCAGATTTAGTTAGCCAGCTCTAACTTACCTCTATTATTATAGATAAGGTAGAAGCTGTAAGAACAGACCTGCCAACCAGATTTAGTTATACCAAATCTGAAATCAGACAATGATATGACTAAAAATATTTCATTTGGTTGATAGTGATAGAGAAATATTCAGGGAAAATTTAGATATGACAGACATTGGACTATATGGGTAGTTATAATTCTAATCTAACTATTTTTAATATATATATATATATGAGATCTCTAATGAACAACCATATTTCCAGCTAAGTGTTTTGACCGATCACTTCTAAATGGGTCACCCCAAAAAAAAATTTAAAACCAAATATAATTATAAATATTTTAATCGAATATATTATAACCCTAGATTTAAATTAATTTTTTTATTTTGTAATTATTTAATATTTGAATTAAATAATTATTTAGTTGTGTTATTATAATCAAGATAACTATTTATCACCTTTATTTTGTATACTGGTTAAATTATAATTATAAATATATTAAGGTTATAATTAAGATTAGATAATAATTATGGTAAAAAACTATTTAATAATTAAATTTACAATACCAAAAAGACATGTGCTAGCCACTACATGGCACTTGATTAATTTAAATAAAATAATCAATTTAAAATATATAATCATTTATAAAGAAACAACTCTCACTCTCTCTCTTTTCACTACTTGATTATAACTCATATTGTTAATTCTCAAAATGTGTCTCTCACCATTGACAATTCTTAGATAATACCTAATGCACTAAAAGAGGGTTGGTGAATTTTACTTTCATAAACATATTGGCAATCACATCATGCAAAGCATTACATACTTATTGGATCTACACATGATGTTGCTTCTTGACCACTAATAGTATGGGCTTCTCCATGGGTAGCAAAAATATCAAAACTATAGGTACCCCCACTAGCTCCATAGCAAGCTCTAGTTATATTATCAAATCCTACATAAAGGCAAAAACATAACTAGTTACAAACTTTGGTAGAACATCTTGAAACACATGCATTAATAGGTATGTAAATATACATACCATATTGACTCGGCTTCAAGAGGACCTTGTTGTATGCACTATTATAATTCTTATACACACAATTGATGTGTTAGTATGTGACTAAGAGTGATGTCCCCTTTTTGAAATAGGATTTAATGATTAATAGTAATAATATTAAAATTTAAATAGAATTTAAATTAAAATATAAAATAAATAAATAAAAATATAATTATAAGTTAATTAAGTTTAATGAATTATCAAAATGCATGAAATGAAAAGATGTGACTCCCTCAAACACGAAATATAAAAGGGAGAACATTATTTCATTTGGAAGGGAAGGAAGAGGAAAGGACAAAGAAGGGAGCATGAGAATTAAGGAAGGATTAAGGGAAGATGATTAGAATGAGAAGAATTGATAAAGGGTCGTAACTCTTTCAAAAGGTGGTAGTTATGAAAGGTTGTGACTCTTCGAAAGGGTTGTGATTATGAAGAGGGGTGAACTCTCCCTCATATGGGAAGATATAAAAGGGACAAGGATTTATTTTAAATGGGCATCAAAAAAGGGGCAAGGAAATAAGTGTTTGTTTTGTAATCGGAAAAGGAGGAATCAGACGTACAGATCTTACTTAAATAAGAAGTGCAGATCAGATTGTGAAAGGTTATGTCCCTTTTAAAGGGCAAAAATAATAAAGAGTTGCACTCTTTCAAGGGTGTTAGTGGTGAAAAGTTTTGTCTCTTGTCAAAAGCCACTTATGATGAAAAGGTATGACGTCTCCCTCGTATTAAGAGATATAAAGAGAAGGTTCGTTTCAAAAAGAGGGCAAAGGGGATTAAATAAGAAATAAAATGCAAAACATATTCAAATACATACATTGTGGTCTTGGAATATATGCATAATAGTGGAATTCAGATTTATATGACAATCATGATTGATTTTACTTGTATGCATACACACTCGTAATACATGAAAGACCAATATAATTAATGGCCTAGTCCTTAGTCTTCTGCAAATACCTTCGTAAGGATAGGTTTGTGTAGGGAGAGGTGGAGTAAATCCTCACAATGTAGATAAATCCCAAGATGGAATATGGACGGGGTCCTAAAGCCTTGAAGGAGCCTACTTGTAGATTGGTTTACAAGCGCCCTAGCATAGTAATTCCACCATCTCTTATTACAGATAGGGAAGTGGTCTAATATATGTATTGTACTATTATATCTATTAATAGCAGTGAAATCAGAAATATATCAATTATTTTTTATTTATAATACATGAGATATTACTATATTCATAGCTTATCCTTAATCACTCACTATAGGCCCTTAAGAGGATAGGTCGTTGTTGTGTAGGGAGAGGCGGAGTAAATCCTCACAAGGTAGTTAAATTCAAAGATGGGATATGAATAAGGTCTTGAAGCCTTGAGGGAGCCTACTTGTAGATTGGTGTCAAGTGCCCTACAAGAAGTAAATCCCCTTTCTCCTTAGGGTTGATGTTTAGGAGAGAAGTAAGGAATCAAGGCTTAAGTATGTTAAATGACAAATGCATTATGAATCATTCATTGTTCAATTTGATTTAAACACATAGTTATGTATGTTATCATTGGGAATTGACAGCTTCCTAGTAGGGAACATTACAAAGACTAAGTAAAGTGTCATTTCCAAGCAAGATCAAAACCCTAATTGGGTATTTTAGGGTAAATCAAGTAAAGTTCCAATTGGAGACATTACACTAAGCTTGTTTGTTCAATCTTCTAACACATTCAAGCTTATCTTAGTAACTATTGAAAGACTAAAGACCAATGAATTGGGGGTTCTTGATTTAAAAGATAAAAAAAATTCTTATTGATTCAAAATGAAAAGTTGTGAAGTCTCAAGTGTTTGCAAATTAAAAGACATTGTTCTATCAACACCAAAGGATTAAAAACAATCTCCCCCTCTTGAGCTCTGTCTCCCCATCTCTCCCTCTCGCTCCATCCATGTCCCCTAATCTTTCCTTCTATATTCACTACTCTCTCCTTTTCTCTTCCCATATATCTCTATCTTTGCCTCTTTCTCTCACCCTCTCTAACTCCCCCTCTTCATCTCTATCTCTACTTCTTTGTTATGTATCTCTCTTCCTCTCTCCTCTCTCTATATCTCCTTATATCTCTCTCTATCACTCTATATCATCATCTATATCTCCTTATATCTCTCCTTATTCGTCTATATCTATTCCTCTCTACCTCTCCCTCTTTATCTACCTATATCTTGTATTTTATCTCTCTCTACCACTCTCTATCTACCAAGTGACCTCATGTGTATATAAAAAAATAGACTAAGATTTTCCCTACTTGATCATCCACAACTCTTCGGCTTACTCATTGCACACCAAGGTGCAATTGCTAATTTAATCACAATCCCTACCATATTGTGAGTTTTGACTGACAGGACCTTGATGAATCCTTGTTATTTCTTTATCAACTACAATTGTAATCTTAAATGCTAGTCACATAAGCAGGATTTTACCGATTTATTTAAGGCACAACTTACCCTCCCATGTCAGAGTGCAAATTGACTCTTATAGT
>MU224951.1:1862701-1874545 GCA_018584345.1 Thuja plicata
GAACCACTTGACAGTAAGCAACAAATATTTGGAACATATGAAGAGGCCAAGACTAAAATAAAAATGGGCCTAGTCATAAAGAAGACTGTCAACAAGAAAAACAAGATGGTAAAGAATCTTGAGAAGTTGTTGTCGATAAATGAGGAGGAGAAAGAACAAATAGAGGACATCGAGGGACAGGGTGCCATCGGTGAAGAGGAAGATAAGCAAGCAACATAGTCTGAAGCCATAGATTATGATGTGCCTCCACCTCCAACCAAGAAACCAAGGACTACAATAGCTCAGAGGACAAGGAGCCAAACTACAAAGAAAGATAGTACACCTCTTAAGAAAATTCAAGTGAGGACCTATAAGATGAAGCATCAAACATATAAGAAAATACCTACCAAAAGGAGGAGAAGACTCATCATAACCAAAGCTAACATTGAAGACTCAAAACAAGATGAGCCTAAAGAAGCTAAGAAGAGCTTAACCCCTCAAACAATTGATGAGATTGTTGATTCAATTGCTAGAAGAGGTACCATGACTGATAGGAAAATTAGACAATGGGTAAAACTGGAGCCCGAGGACCAAAATAAAATAGAAAATGCAATAATTAGGTCTATGGTTAGGTTCAAATATGTACCAGTTGAGTTTGGTGACAAAATGCCCAAAGAACTGAGTGATAGAATTTCAGCATGATGATCTTATGCTTTGCACTCAGAAAAGGAAGCAAGGGAGAGGATACTTGTAACACTCATGCCTCCCAAATCCAAAATGGAAGAGATAAAAGAAATGATGAAAAAGCATTCCAATAAATTTGTGGCAAAGATAAGAGCCTACAAGGTATTGCAGGGGAAGCTCATAGAGCTTGACAACATGACAGATGCTAAATGAAGAGAAACTCTTGATCTACCTGCAGAATCAACAAGCTATGAGAATCCATTACTTCTCACCGAGATACCTCATATAGAGGAGCAAAAATAAAAAGCAAGTCCAAAGCACTTTACTTTGGATAATATGGAAGATACTGAGCCCATTGACTTAGATAAAGTCATGGATGATCTTGACATTCAAGATATTACTCACTATGATTATGATAAGGATCCAAAGAAGGATGATGATGTAATATTCATATCTCTTAAGGATCAAGAAAAGAAACAAGAATTGAAGACACCGGGAAATAAGGACATGTATGTTGCTGATGAGACATGGCCAGACACTTCAATCGTTGACATAATAGGACTGGACGCTGCAGAACAAATTCAAAAGGATGAAGATGTCATTGTTCAACAAGCTCAAACTGATGAAAAGGACACAACTATAGATGTAGCATAGGCGAGCACACAAAACAATATGCCAGTATTGATGAAGGCCATCAATCTGATAGAAGGACAAGAAGAGTCTACTACAGATACAAGCATACCCAAAGACAAGGGTGATGTAGAAAAAAAGGACACAAAAGATGAATCCAAAGATACAACTGCAAAACAAGCTGCTACCGATGATCAACAAGACAAGTCTACTGATCAGAATCAAGAAGGAGAAAAACAAGTAGAAGAGGAAAAGCAGAAGGAGAAGAGTGAAGAAGAAAAGACAGATGATCCACAAAAGAAAAAATAAGAGAAATATGTTGATACACCCAAGGTTGATGAAGAGATGTCTTCACCTAACTGACAGGTGAAAATTGAGCAGAAGGCACAATAAGTTTCATCTACAAAGCCTTCATTGAGCACCTTAGAGAAAACAAATAAACTAGCAATGATAGTTCATACATCTTCTTCTACACAAGTCTCAAGGAAGAAACAAAAGAGCAAGATAAAAAATCCATTCACTCTGGATGAAATAATTGAGATTCCAGTATGTGATCCTAGAACATTGGATCATACTGAGTTAACAAAGTATGCTAGACTTTGTAAAAGGAAAGCTATCCAAGATAAGCTGAGAAAGACCACAAAAGAATCAAAGGTACTCAATGTTGAAAAAGGAATCCTCCAACAAATTGTGCCTGATACAAATATTGATCAAACAACTCCCATACTTAATCAATTAGTGGTTCTCACTGACGCTATCACATCTCAGAATATAGATGTTGAAAAGGTCGTGGAAGCAAGACTTGAGAAGAAATTTGAATTCAAGTTAGCAGAGAAAATAAGCCAAGAAGTGGCACTAAACAAGGTGAAGCTATCTGAATTGGTAAGCACATTGGACCCTATAATTTCAGAATCTATAGCCTTAATTCAAAAATTGTGCACGTTGGATCAACTCACCAAGGAGTATATCAAAAAGATAGCACAAATTGACGTTGATCTTCAAGCTAGTGCATAAGGTCTCACAAACATTGAAGATGCAATCAAATTGCACCATGAACAGCTCAAGAAAGCTAGGAAGATGAGACAAGATATTCAGATTGTAGAAACAAAGTTCAGAGATGAGGTGAATGAGCTTCAAGCTCAACTTTTAACAACTCTCACATTACTACAACACCATATGACACATGAAAGAACATTTATTGCCACCCCAGAAATGTCTGTCCTAGATAGAATTTATGACATGCATGTCAGGATTGCACTAGAGCACATGGCACTGGAAATCCTCAAAGAGAATTTGGAGAAAATGATGGAAGATATCAAGAACAGTCACTCCCACATACTTGACACTCTGTAAGTTGCACACTTTTGTCACATTTTTGACAACTTATAAGTTGTACATATTTGTCATGATTAGCAAAAAAGGGGGAAATGATATGTACAGTCAGTAATCTTATATCATTAAAAAGAGGAAAGATTATGGAGAAAAAAGGGGAATGTATAGTACAAAGGCAAGTATACATGTACATATACTTATACTATACCGATGCATACAGTTAGGGGGAGTCATATAATGACAAGGATATATACACAATGTACATACTAAACACTTTAGTATTTTGCACATATCCATTTTTGATACTAATGTCAAAGGGGGAGATTGAAGACATTATAATTTTCCATTAGTATATGCAAGGAAAAACATGATAAACACCATCAGTTAATACTACACCAAAAGATAGGGCACAACACTACTCGACGCCAAGGTTACTGATATTGCTAAATACAAAGCATCTTGACGCAACAATATTTAGTCTTAACCAGTGACTGAAAAGACAAAGGAACCTGATGAGTAACCAACAGTGCAACGTGATGAAACAGTCAAGAGTGGAACCTGATAGATCAAGGGAACCCGACGAACAGTTCAAAGAAGGAACACCGATAGACTTTTAGTTCGCACTAACAATCAGATATCGAGATTCAGTTATATCCTTAAAAAAATGGATCTGACTTTCACGTCAGATAAATCACTGAAGTTTTATATTTAGCTTCTTGATTTGTTTTTAAATCCATTACTTGAGGGAAAAGCAATGTAACTATTATTGTTTTTATCAGTCTAACTGATTTAAAACATGCAAACTAAAGGATCAAGGTCAAGTTGTATACCTTGGATCTAGAGTTAACATTGTAATGCGTGATTCTAGAATAGGTCAAAGAACTTGTATAAATAGATACTCAATCAATTATGAATATGTTGTTTGATGATGATTGTAGCCTCTAAGAGAATCTAAGGTTCAGATAAGAGAATTCATGCAGAAGCACAGACAAAGATCAAATCAGTTTTCAAGAACAAGAACCAAGGCTACCGACAAGCAGGAAAAGGTATTAATCAATCACTATAGGTGATATTCATACTCTGTAAGCTTTAATGGATCTATGATCAGAAATTATAGATTGCATACAGTCAGGTCATACATATTATACACATTCTAACAAGTGTAGTACACTTAAGAAATCCTTTCAAGGAAGGTGGATTTAACAATCCTATTGTAAATCTCTTAACCGAGTGCACACTACATCAGTGTTGGTAAAGATCTTAACATAGTAGATCCTAACAAGTCTCCACATTAATACTCCTAATAGGGTAGATCATCAGAAGTGATCAAATTGTAAGCCTTAACCGGCTCCCTTCCAATCTGTAGATAATGAAGTTTTGTGGGTGCCATCCTCACCATAGTTTTTACTTCCTAACAAGAGTTTTCTGCAATATCATATCTTGTGTTATGTGTCTATTACTTTCATGAATGTTTCTATGAATGTTACATACAATTAAGTTTATGAATTAATATTACATGCATAAGAAAGAACATCAGATTTGGTCTGTAATACAATAAATATTGATTGCTAATGAAGTAAGGTGAAAAGTGTTAAAAGTTTTAGAGGTACTGATTCACCCTTTCCCTCTCAGTACTACTTCCCATTAATCCCAACATCATGTTCATGCTCCATAATTGGTAGTAGAGCATGGACCTTGGTGTAAATCCTACTCCTTGTCTCTGAATCCAGAGTTGCACCTCTATTACACAACACTTGTTGAAGGGGATGAACATTATAATATTCCAAAGATAGTATTATGTTGTTATAGATTTTTATGTACACTCCCTTGCTCACCAAAAAATACCTTGGAAAAAGGCCACTAATAAACGCTTTCCCTTTCCACAAATCATACCTTGGGACTGCAACTAACAACTTGTTGCCCATGATGAATTCAGGTTTAACCATTTTAACTACAATTTTTTCTAGTGTTTTCCATGACTATAGAAAATCTAATGCATTTGAAAGAAAGATTGAAATCACATGAGATGGGAAAATAATTTGTTTAACCTATAGATATAATACATCACGGCCCATAAATTTCTTTATGCCCCTTTTACAATGCAAACATTGGATGTTAAACACTTGGCCTAGTTTCTCATCACTAATATGATCTTCAAACGACATCTCCCACTCTTCCACCTTCAAATAAATCTTGTGATTGTGCAGCCTAAACTCCATTGTTGGCATTAAAAAATTGAACTGCAAATCTCCTGATTCTGAGGAAGCCGATGAGCTATCCATTTTGTGACCTTAGCACAACATATGAATACATAATTATTTGGTTTTCATGATATTAAATGCATGTTTATCTGAATATCATCATAATTTGGATACAGGTAATGCAAATTTCTTTAAACATACCAAGATATACCACTTCATGTGCATGCAAATGCATATATCATACCCACAACCAACTTCAAATGTCCTCAAATTATCTATCGCACACAGTCATAATAAATTTGATATGCCAAGTGATTATACTGATCTTTCATCCCTTTCCATTCATTGTTGCGTTAATGATGACACAAGCCTTGGCCCATGTCTCCAAATTTTTCCATGTTAATGATTTCTTCTACTTTGAAAATTCTACAATATCATACTTCATAGTCGATGAGTCCAAATACATTTTATCACAACCCATGTTTGCTAGGAGATCGACTAGTTTATTTCCTTCTCTATAAGTGTGGGAGATAAAATAGCTTCTAAAGGAATCTAATAGCACCCAAATTTATTTCAACACATATTTTATCTTCTAATTTGATGATTTCTTACTAACACATGCATTTACTATTACAGTTGAATCTCCCTCGATGTGAATATTCTTGAACCCCATCTTTTTTGCCATAGTTAAACCACTTAAAAGTGCATACGCTTCTGTCATATTATTTTTTTCCTGGTGGAATGGGCTTAGCCATGAACACTTTCAAATCACCTAAATGATCTCTAATACAAACATCAATACCTGAATCACTTGAGTTACCTCTCGAAGATCCATATAAGTTCATCTTCACATAGTTGGGACTTGGGGGCTGCCATTTAACTTTTGTTTTGTCAATTTCTCATTTATTAAGATTATTCCAGGCAGGGATAGGGAGATGGAAAAATATTTCTATTCCTTACTAATGTTACTATCCCAAAGGGTAAAAAGAGGGTTTCCATTGACATTCTTATGTGTATTAACATTAACCAATTATGAGATAGATTTCTCGATGCCTTCCAAAACAATTTGCAAAGGGGTAACAACCTGTTTGAATATTCGCTTGTTTCTATCCCACCAAATGGACCATATAACTATAGCTAGAGTACATTTTCAAATGCATGCAAAAAGAGATGTAGAAAAGAGAGTGGGTCAGGACTGAAACATGTCCCATAATGTATTAGGAAGTGGCAAAACTATGGTATCTTATTCATTACAAAGAACCAACACTGTTGAGAAAATGAACATTGTAAGAACAAGTGATCAACTATTTCATTTTCTTTATCACAGAGGACACAACAAAATGACTGGGAAATTTGTAAATTTTCTAATTTATCACTTGTAAGGATATTTTTTATTAAGGCTAACCAAGCAAAATATCCCGCCTTAGGTAGGACTAATTTGTTCTGACAGAATGAGAAGGCTCTATGCTTCACTTGTTAGTTTTCTACTTGTTGAAATGCATTATAGCCAGCTTTAATTGAATACTTTCCATCTCTTGATGGAGCTCAGAATAGTTTATCCTACTCATTTGACAAGTAGACAATTCTATACAAGAATATATATTTTGAATGAATGTGATTGTTGGCATCACCACCTCATTATTAATTATTATGTGTCACCCCACTATCCATCTCCTCATTCCAAATCATCATTGCCTCTGGCCATATGTTTATCCTAGTAAGTATCCAGGCATGAAAATCTCCCGCTTACACACATGTGTGATCTTAAGAGTTGACCATCCATTGTACTTTCTATATTCATACATGTGACATAGTATTTCTTCCACCTAAATTCATTATTGTTCTTCATTCTTTTGGGAGTTTCATCTAGCCAGATATTGCTAGATGATTGCTACATTAGGTGGTTTGTCTACTTTATTTTGTCATTACACCTGTGGGTTCTCTATAGAAAGTTTGGTGATCTCATTCACCTCCATATTCCCTTCTCAGTAGGTATGTGAAATCTTGAAGTCTAAAAATCTACTAATGAGCTCCCAAATTGGCTTCAACCATCTTCCAAGTTTCCAATTTGGGGTGACATTCTATCTTATGGCATTTATCATTAATAGATATCCCTCTTCCAAATGGATATGCCTCACATTCAATTATATTCCCAATTTCAGTCCTAATAGAGTCACATAAAATTTTGCAAGTTTATTGGTAGCAATCCCCAAATACTCTAATTACTCAACTAAAATATTGCCTTTGTAGTCGCACATTAAGTAGTCAGCTTTGCTCAGACCTGAATTTCCCTTAGCAATGCCATAAATTTTATTTTAACTGAGCCATCTTCAAGGTGAGTCCAAATGACACCCACTCTTAGATTACATAGAGGATCACCCCTCTAAACCCCATAAAATAGGGCGTAATATCTAATTTATTATTTGGCATATTAATTGTTTGTTAAAAAATAATAATTTCTTCAAAAAAAAAAGAAACTTGTAATAAGTTAATTGTGTCCTCCTAAACATTCCAATTTATTTATCCTTATATTGAATGTAATAACTTTGATCTCTTTTAATAAATTTATTTTAGATTGTCAATTTGGAGAGATTAAAAGTATATTTTCTTTCTTATAGTATTAGTTTTTAGTATTTTATTTATTAAGTATGATTATATATAGTTTATAATCGTTCAATATATTAATTATTTTAAAATTTGTATCTCATTCCTTAGTATTTTTATCCATCAAAGGTGGTTGGGCCACTATATATATTCATATTTAACAAAATAACATTTTACAAAAGGACCAAAGAAAGATCATAGCAAATGCATAAAACCAACATATAGTAGAAGCACATATAAAGAGCATTAGCCATAGATACATAACATCAATCATAGATATATTGTATAATAGAAAACAGTGAGAAATGCCAAGATGTAGATCACTCACTAAGATCCTATGATATACATTTGAATGAAAAGCCCCACTTAAGCAAAATTTGATTAGCACAACCAAAAGGAGGAAGGGTGCTAATACAAGATCTATGACCAAAGGGGGTTTTGGTATTCCTAAAAGGGAGTAGAGATGTGATAAAGTGAAAATATGATCTAATAAAGTAAGTGCAATAAAAAATAGGGAAGAATAAGTGCACCTGGAAATGAGATGGAGAAGATGGAACTTCAAATTTGAATTTGACTGTTGCTAGGATCTTGGATCCTGCTGTAACTACAGATCTAGAAAATGGGGATCTGAATCTAACTGTCCTTAAATTTTCACTGAAAAATAATAAGGACAAGTCAACTTTTGGGGAACAAGTCCTGATGAAATTATTCCCAATTCTGTAACAACACTTGTACTACCCAAATCTAGAATTGTCGCTCTGCAACTTCTTCCTGCAGACATAAAAATGGGGAAAAAGGTTGTGGAAAGGGGTTTGCCTTGGTCAAACCCCTTTTTAGGAATCAACCTTGAATTTGAATTGAATCTGCATAAAGGAAAGTAATGTAAAAGGCAAGTTGGTGATTTACCTTGTATGAAACCCTCATGAACGGATGTAGTAATCGCTCAAATCCACGAAGATGCTTGAATGTGATTGGAATATAAAGAGTTGACCTTGGAATGAGATGTAGAATCAAGGATGCCTTAAAAATGCATGGATCTATGATTGTCACTCCTAGATCTTGAATATAGATATGCTTGATAACCACTTGCAAATGAAGAAGAGAGAGAAGGATGAATGAATGTATCTCCTTTCTTGATTGAGAATCCCTCTACTTGGCCATCATGGGAGAGAAACTTGCATCAATGAGATAAGATTGCATTTTCTTGAATAGATCTTGTAAGAATGGAGACTTTGAGATCTTGAATTGGATGTTTTCCTTCAAATCTTAAATCCAAATCCTCAATTGCTCATCTTGATTGCTTGAATGCTTGAATATAGTTTACATATGATTGTTGGTTGTAAAATGAGGAGATATGAGGTCCTTTTATAGTAAATCATTGAATTTGAGATTAAAATTTGATCCAAGCCAAACACAATTGAAAACATAGGAAGAAGAACCTTGCATTAGGCTTCGGCCAAAAAGCCTAGGACCAGTAGATTTGTCCCAAGAAAAATGGGCTCAAATTTCATGGGGATATCGTGGAAAGCGAAAAGAAGCGGGGGCAAGAAATGCATGTTGTTGTGATCAAGCATAATAGAAATTTGAATCTCAAAAACACCAAAATTGGGTCTAATAGGTCCTAAATACATCCAATTATGGGTGATATCTTTTAGGATGATACATTTAGCCCCCACTTTAGCAAGAGTATGAGGTAAGCTCATACTCATGATAAATTAGATTGAATGCATAAGAGTTATCTCATCATGACCATGGAGACAAAGAAACATCAAGCCCTCAAGTGACTCAAGTCTTCATAAAATCCAAAACCAAGATGTGTGTGTGTGTGTGTGTGTGTGTGTGTGTGTGAGAGAGAGAGAGAGAGAGAGAGAGAGAGAGAGAGAGAGAGAGAGAGAGAGAGAGAGACTATGGACCAAACAAAATGAAAATACTATGAAAGATGGCATTGAAGGTCTAACAAGTTGTGTTAGGATATTCAACCCATCAAAAAAATGACCAATCCTTAAGGGAAGCATTGTCTCCATTAAGGGACCCATAAGAGAGATTGCATCAAATCATTGTGTAAGTGTGTGAAAAATGTGAAACATGAAGTAGAGTGTATGCCCCCACGTTAAAGCGATTACAAGCACCTTAACTGGGGCAATGGTTTTAACAGAGAATACATGCACCCACAACAAACATTTCCACTATGAGATTCCCCCAAGAAAGGAAAAATCAAGGGAAATAAACACATGACAAAAGAGAGCACAAAAGGGATCTACTAAATCTAGGGTCAATATGATCATATGATATCTATGAGATATTATATCGAAATAAAATATCATCATTTCCCAAAAGTAGTAGAACTACAAGTACAATGGAAGAATGTCACATAATATTTACAAAGAAGAGTATTTTTGGGCTGACATCAAAAAGACCAAAAAGAATAGGTAGCTACCATTTTGCATCATCCCCAATCAGAAAATACAAAGATACATTTACGAATAGTGGCACATGCACAACATAACATGTAATAATATATAAAAGAAGTGAGATACAAATAGAAAAATGTTTACGACATTGTGGTTCATTTATCACCTTGTGTCAATGAATCATTGAGGGTAATTTAAAGAAATATAAACAAAACATATAGCAATCAACACATCACAGGGGAAGCACATCATGAAAAATAAGAAAACACACAAAATCCACCATATAAGAGGAGCTAGTCAAGTGTATAGCCTACCCCTCATCTCAATACATATTGTTTAGGTAAGGTGGACAAATCATAAGAGGAAAAACATAAAAAATGACAGAAGGAACATTAGCCAGATCCGAACAAGGACCATATTGTAAAGATGGGTCACTTTGCTCCTCACTCGGAGTGATAGATAATTGTTGTGAGAACATAGCTGAAAAATCATGATTAACATCAATAAGCTCATACATGTCATCAAAATCCCCAGCATGAATATCATTATTATTATCAAAAGCATAATCATCAAGAGTATCTTCTTTATCCAAATTAATTGTAATAGAATCTCAGTTACGAATAACATTATCATATTTATTCAATTTGATATTTTTCAAGTTAACTTCCTTTGTGGGTTCAATAATGGGTTGATCAAAGGGAATCAAAGCATCAGTGGGTGTTTCAGGTGAAGCAATGTTTTGGGAAACATTCTGGCAGGCTCTAGCACAATGTTTACAACGACAATCATGATCATGATAGTTACTTTTGGTTTTGCTAGAAATTGGTTTAGGCTCAGGATCAATCAACATTGGGTCTTGTTCTTCTTTAGGGGGAAGAATGGAAGGAACCACACTAGGCTGAGAGATAGGATTGATAGAATGTTTATAAGATATGGGAGGTGGAATGGAAGCATATATAGGAGGTATAGGAAGAAGTCTACATCAAGGGAAAAGAGATGGAACATCCTTAGGTTTGCTAAGTTCACAAATCTTTTGGATCTTTTAGGCTTGATATGATTGGAATAGGTTGTCGGGATGGACTTTGGTTGGTTGAGGTATGAAATGCCAAAATAAATCAAGGTCAACCAAATCTCGAGGAATTGAAGGATGATAGAGGTTATGGTTAATAGTCATTATTTCTCCATTATGAGGAAATTTCAGATATTTATGAATATGAGAGGCCATGACATTCATGGAGGTAAGCCAAGGAAGACCAATTTTGACTGGAAATTGATCAGAAGTTGGGATCATAGTAAAGGTAACATCTAAATTTTTACCACCAACTTCAAAAGGAAATGAGATAGAACCGTGCGAAGTATAAAGGAAACCATTGTAATTTTGGATCATAACATCATATTTATCATAAAAACCATGTTGCAATCATCTACCAAATTGATTTTATTTAGTTATCACGTTCACCATGCAAGTAGGATCAATAAGGACACCATGAGAATGAAATCCATTAACCTTTTCCAAAATATATATAGGACCATATCAGGTGATTTAATTATCTCAGTAGGGTCAAAGTTAATGTAAAGATCAAGTTAAAGTTTAGTTTTAGGTTTGGTTTGGTCAATGAGGTTGATAATATGATTGGATTCATGAATTTCATCTTCATAGTCAATAAGTTGAGTGGAAGAGGAATACAAAGATTGGGTAGACTCAATGGTATTGGTTGAATGAGAAGGTAAAGGATTGGTATAGATTTGGAGGTTTTGGTTGGGAGGTGATACATATTTGTTTCCTTGATCATTAACACCCTCAACAGATATAACTTTAGAATCAATGAGGTCTTGGATGAAAGATTTCAAACAGAAACATTTTTCAGTACCACGAGAAAGTTGACAATGTTTTTTTTTTAAAGAGGGATAAATGATTTGACCTAGATATATGAACTGGTGAGGCAAAAAATGGAGTACCTCATCCCCAATGGGACTTGAACCTGTTAGAAACACTGAGAGGG
>MU224951.1:1909357-1932818 GCA_018584345.1 Thuja plicata
TGCTCTCTTAGAATTAGCATGTAAACATACTCATAAGATTATCTTCAAAGGCACATATCATTTGGATAACAAATGAACACACGCTAATCAAAACTATAACAGTCTGTTCCTTGCTCTGTCCTGTTTTATGTACTTAGCCAATTTCTGATCTTCTGATAGTGTGTGCTGAATCCAAAACTTCATATGAATTTGTTGTCATAATGAAAACACTAAATAGAGTCATATAATTTAGTATAGTCAACTTTCCAACAGAGTATACATAGGTGTATATAATAATACACTCAGTATGTTGCACATATCATGTTTTTGATACTAATGTCAAAGGGGGAGATTGATGACATTAATTTTGCCGTTAGTACACTTAGTGCAAAACATTGACAGAGATCACCGGCATACTAAAAGCATTACCAGCGGAATACAAGCATTATCAGAAAACAACGAGAATACCCAACATAACACAAAGGTTATGAAAAATGCTAAGTATGGAAATAACTGACGAACACTGACAAGTGTTGCTGTGACGAAGTGAATAGGACATCACTGACGGGTCAATTTCATAACATTGAGAACATCACTGATGACATAGTTTGGAGAACAAAACTGATAGAGAATAGAAAAGGCATACCCAATGAATAGTTCAAGAAAGGAACACCGACGACAAAGAAAACTGACCGTCAGAACTGACAGTGAATTAGAGAACCTGCAAATTGTGGATTTGAGTTGTACACGATGGATAAAGCAATGTAATTCTATTTATAGAGTTTTAATTTTTTTTAAATCATAACTTGAGGGTCAAGCAAGCTTTATGTAAATGTTTTAAAGCATCCTAATGGATCTAAAACATATCTAACTAAAGATCAAGGTCAAGTTGTAAACCTTTGCGAAGCGTGAATCAAGAATTGAGCCAAAAACTAGTATAAATAGATGTTCAAATCAATTGTGAGTTATGAATTCATTATTGTTGATAGCCACGACAAGCATCTAAGGAGAAGAAGGTAGAATTCATGCAAAGTTTAGAAACATATCATATCAGTTGTCAAGAACACACAGAGGCTACTGATGAGTAGACAAAGGTATTATTCAATCATGGAAGGATGATTACTTATACATAGGAAGCTTTATTGGATCTGTTATCAGCAATTAGAGATTACATACATCATCAGATCAAAGACTTATGTAGTTGCATTCTAACAAGTGCATCACATCTAAAATCCTTTTGTAGAAGGTGGACTTAACTGTTCTTTACAAATCTCTTAAATGAGTGCACACTTAACAGTGTTGCTAAAGCTTCAAATGAAGTAGATCTTAATAGGTCTCCAATGTAATACTCCTAACAGGGTAGGTCATCAGAAGTGACCAATTATAATCCTTAATCGGCCCCTTCTTATCTGCAACTAGTGAAGTCTTGTGGATAACAATCCCCATCGCAGTTTTTACTTCCTAACAAGAGTTTTCTGTGATATCATATCTTGAGTTATGTGTTATCTATTTTCATGAATGTTTTTGTTATAGTTACATACTAAAGAACTTATGATATGATTGCATATACACAAAGAAAGATGAGCAGTTAGATAAGAAATTACAAACTAATGATTAAGGGTTAAATGGGCTAACCAAGAAATTTTTTTAGAGGTATTGATTCACCCCTCCCCTCTCAGTACATCATTCCAATATAATTCCAACAGCCAGCGGGTTTCTCCTTTAGTAATTATTCCAAAGAAAGGGGGAAATGGAGAGTTTGTGTGGACTATAGGGAGCTTAACAAAGCCACTAAAAAGGATCACTTTCCATTACCTTTCATTGACCAAGTACTTGACAACCTTGCTGGTAAAAAGTATTTCTCATTTCTAGATGGCTTCAGTGGATATAACCAAATCTAGATATCACCAGAAGATTGGGATAAAAAAATGTTCACTTGTCCTTGGGGAACATTTGCTTATTCCGTCTTTCCATTTGGATTGTGTAATGTACCTACTAGTTTTTAGTGGGCGGTCATCAATATTTTCTCTGACATCTCTCCTGACTGTGTTGAAATATACATGGATGACTTCATTGCATATCGAATTACATTTGAGGAGGCTCATGATAACTTGGAGAAATCTCTCAAATGATGTCAGGAGTATAACTTCTCCCTTAACAGTGAGAAGTGCTATATGATGATCGAAGAGGGAGTTGTTTTAGGACATTACCTTTCATCCTTTGGCATTCAGGTTGATCCTGCAAAGATTGTAGTCATCACTACACTTCCAACTCTAGTAAAATAGAAGGATGTCAAAAGTTTTCTTGGCCATGCCAGTTACAAGAGGAGATTCATCAAAGACTATAGCCAACTCCCAGCCCCATTGTACACCCTGTTGAAGAAAGAAGTGGAGTTTGAATGGACAACTGACTGTGAACTGTCATTTCAATAGCTAAAAGATGTTCTGACAAAGACACCTATCCTCAGAGGACCTGAATAGAAGTTGCCCTTTCATATTCACACTGATGCATCTGACCATGCCATTAGAGTGGTGTTAAGAAAAAAGGAAGGTACAGTTGAGCATACTATTTATTATAATAGTAAAAACTTGCAAGGTGCTGAACTGAACTATACTGTCACTAAAAAGGAATTACTAGCAGTAATCTATGCACTTAATAAATTCAGACATTACATTAGTAGTTATGGAGTATTTGTATACACTGATCATTCTACAATCAAATAATTGATGAACAAGCCTGCCATCTCTGGTAGGTTAGCAATATGGTTACTCCTTATGCAAGAGTTTGATGTGACAATCATTGATAAACCAGGTAAAGCTAATGTGGTGGCTGAATTCTTATCTAGATTACAAGTTTGAGATGATCCTATAGAAATTGATGACATATTCCCTGATGAGCACCTATTATCTGTTGATACTTACAATCTATGGTATGGTGACATCGCTAACTACCTTTCTACAGGAAGGACACCACCTCATTTCTCGCCTAGAGAACGTAGACCTCTAGTTGAGAAAAGCTTCAAATTTTCATGGATCTAAGGATTTATGTTTTATACAGGTCCTGATCAGGTCACTAGAAGATGTGTTCACAAAGATGAGACTTATGACATCCTTAGGGCTTGTCATGATGAGCCATGTGGGGGCCATTTTGTAGGAAAGATGGCAGCATACAAAATCTTGACAACATGATACTATTGGCCTACCCTACATAAGGATGCAACTAAGCATACAAGGGACTGTGACCAATGCCAACACATGGGATACCCAACTAAGTTAGATGAAATTCCCTTGTAGCCTTAAGGTGGTGGTGACATCATTTGACAAATTGAGGCATCAATTTTGTTGGACCTATTGAGCCATCTTCTCACGGTAAGTCATATATCTTAGTGTGTACTGACTATGAAAAAAAATAGGTAGAAGCTAAAGCAATGTGGCATGCTAGAGATCATAAGGTAGTTCAATTTCTATATGAATATATCTTTACCAGGTTTGGCATACCTCGTGAGATAGTAATAGATCAAGGTGCATAGTTTACTTCTAATCTTATTATTGAGTTGATGCATGAATACACAGTGAGGCATGATGAATCTTCACCATATCATCCTTAGGCAAATGGCTAAGTAGAGATAAAAATAGGGAGATTGAATAAATCCTAACCAAAACAATTGTTGTTCACAAGAAGGACTAGGCTACCCGCCTTCCTGAAGCCATTTGGGCTTACATAACAGCTTGGAAAACAACAAATGGTTTTACTCATTTTGAACTGGTTTATGGAAAATCTACATCTATGCCTATCATGTTTTAGCACAAGATTCTCAAGATGGCATTAAAATTAGACATTGACCTTACCAGGGCATAGGAAGAAAGGATATTGCATCTGAATGGACTGGATGAGTATCGGAAGTCTGCACTTCACAATACTAAATTGATTCAAAAGCAGCAGAAGAAGTGGCACGTCAAATTCATCAAGGACACACAATTTTTTGTTGGTGATTGGGCCCTTCTATATGACTCATGCTACCAGCATAGCCCAAGGAAATTTTAGACACAATGGCTAGGACCTTATGAGATAGTTTCTATTTTTAACAATGGAGAAGTTCAACTATCTACTATTGATCCTGTACAATTTAAATTGCTTGTCAACAGTCATCGCCTCAAGATCTATCACAAACTCGTGAGTCATGAAGACTTCCTATAGAAGTTCCAGCAACAGGATGACAACAACACTCCTACAGTAGAGAAATCTAGGTCTTCCACCCAGGTTTCCGCTAATCCTTGATTTCTATCAAATATTTCATAATAAACATTTCACTTCATGCTAAATTATTTCTCCGTAATAATAATTCACCTCACCTCCTCACTCTACCATTTTTTTTGCACCATTGCATCACTCCATTAGTGCATGTCTTATTTCAGAACAATCTTCCTATAGCACTTACTAGGTTAGTGACACATACCTTTGTTCATATTTTATTTTATTCATTTTTATTAGGATTATGTGTTCTTTTAATTTTTACTCTTGCACGACCTAGCTTGGTGGGACCCATGCCTTAAACTTAGTTGGGGGAGGGATTATTTATATTTGCAAATTTAAACATTAGCATGTAAAGGATGAAAACTTTTTTCTTTTCTTTTCGAGATGAATGTCATCATGTGTTAAACAATCTATTATCCTGTGATTGCGTCATCATGATTGAAAGGAATTAAAAGATATTAAAAGCTTAAGTTTAATTAATGATGATATGTTCGTGTCGTGTTTAGGGTGGAAGACCTTAACATGTGTGAAGGTATTATGAAGTATCATTCATTAAAACACTTTTAATTTCCTGGAAGTAAATGATATTCTGTACCCTGTTGTTCTCATCTGCATTACTTTGAGTCTATAGAATTTTCTATTTTTAACTTCTGCAAAATTTTTCTTTCTATAGAAATGAGGGGTGATCTTCAAAGGCATGAGCCATCATATCACAAATTTTTACATGGAGATGCATCCAACTGTGAAATGTTCTGAAAGAAAGGTTGGCTGGATTACTATCTGAGCCTCACTGGTTTTGATGAAGAAATTTCTCTATAGTTTTTAAACACTCTGCATAATGGGTTCGTAGTGGTGAAAGGGTTGAGAGTTGAGTTTATAGAGGACATTGTGAAGGAATTAAAAAGGTTTTCACAGGAAGGTGAGAGATGATCTAATGACATTTTCACCTTACATGGTGATCCATAGTTAGACATTGACAAAAAGAAAGGAACTTCAAGGATATCATTGCCCATGGATTACATTCAGCCAACTAAATTTATCATACAATACTTTACCTACGAAGGGCGCTACAAATATTTTCACGGGCTACATTTCAAAATCCTAAGCGACCTCTGCCATGACAACAGACTGTTAAATTTATCTAGATTTATGTTTAATATTGTGAAGGAACAAGATTCTTTAGTTCAGTCAGGAAAAGACCAATCTGTTTCCCATCATTGCTTAATTAAATTAATTATGGAAAGATAATTGAATAAGAAAATTATAGGAACTTGGGATGAATTCTTAAAAATGGATGAAATAGTGCCTAGAATGGTCAGCCCTAGAGGCCAGGGTGTAGCTAGAAGGGTGAACACAACAATAGGGATTTACAAAGTAATTCAAAGAACATAATTCATTCCTAAAGCCTCTTCCTCTAACTCTAAACCACCTAGGAAGAGATCTTGTGACATTAATACTCCTATTTCCAATAGGAAGAAATATAAAATCAAGGAATCTGATGTTATTTTTGATACCCCACTTTTTGTAAAAACTAAGTATGCTTCCAGTAAAGACAAAGATAAAACCCTAGAAATAGAGGAAGTAATTCCAAAGCAGCATCCTAGAAATGAGAATTTTAGTAACAAAGCTGATGAAACCTTGCCCTCATATGAGGAAGAAATGCCAGAAGAACCTCCTATAGAAACTACAAAGGAGGTGTCCACCAACAGGAGAAAACACAAGAATCCTCCATGCTCTTTCCAAACCCCTGTTATAAAATGGGCAAGGCTTTCCGCAAACATCAACAAGGATGCTAAGTCTCCTGTTCAAATTATGAATATAGAATCCTCTAAGTCTATAGAGAAGTCCTCTTCTAAGGCAATGGTTTGGAAAAGTGCAGATAGTGATACCGTTTCCCATAATACAAATTTAGAAGAAACAGTTAATCCTAATGTTGACTATATCCTCATTGATAGTGATGGAGATTCTGAAGAGGCAGAGGAGTTTGTTGATAACTCTATTGGGCAAGATATTGTTGATGATTCAGAAAACTTACTTTCTGATGAATTCCCTAAAATTAATGAGGATGTTATTGAAAAGGTGTTAGAACAAATAAATAAGGACGGGTTGGACACACTGGCTAGAGGAACTAAATCCTGTCAAGAGGATAATGAAATAAAAACTCTTGTTGTGTGGAAAGGGAAGTCCTCCACATAGGAAAATGTAATAAAAATCCCTTAGCTTGCACTAGGATGGATTGATATTCTTAATCAGGAACCCATGCCACCACCAGACCTATCTACACCCCTAACTGCACGGTTGAGCTTGTATCAGTATTTTTTATGGGAAAGGGCACAGTGGAAGTTAGAAAAATAAAAAATGAAACAAACCATTGATAAGAAATCTAATCAATTAGAGTAGAAAATAGATCAAATTGCAGTATTGGGAAGAAGGGTTGAGCAGATAACTAAGTTAATTCCAGAGGTTATGGTATGCAGATCACCGTCACCGGTCTATGCTCTATTTCTTAAGGAGAAATTCATTAATTTCAAATTAACAAGGATTGTGGAAGGACTGAATCCTTCTATTTCAAAACCTCATGAGTTCTATGATGCATTTCAATTAGCTCCCATGTCTTTAAAAAATTTGTTGTGTGAATTATATTTGCATAATCTTGTTGTACCAGATGATAGGGACTGGAATTCACTAATTTATGTAGGGATGTCCAATTAAGAGAAGTAATGTCTTGGATGCAAAATGATATAAGCAGGGAACATCAAGCTTTACCTTACAGGAATAGTAAAATAGAGACACCCTTGTTTATGAGGCCTGAAGTTCAACATTCCAGGCAAACTTTTCTTGATTGGATTTTAGTCACTGTGAATCCAAGTGGAGCCAACAAGGTTTATCCGGTTAGAGAGAAAGCTTATACAAAATGGTATCAACACTCATCAGATGATATTGAGGCTGAAATCACTTCTTATAGGCATAGATGGGTAAGAATGTCCCATGACCTGAAGGTTAGAGAAGCCCATTCTCCACAGAACCTGACTCTTTCCACTAGACGAGCTCCATGGTACATAATGTTGGACAAGACACTACTTAATTATTGGTTTCCATTAAGATTCCAACCACCTATTCTCCTACAGCCCTTACTAGTAGTGAATGAAAATGTAGATGATCATGACATGGCCAAAGAAGTCCAGAGATGGGAAAGAATAAGGGAGAATCATGGATACTTAAATTACATTGTTGATGAGTTAGGGGAGAAGATTTCCAGTGACCTGAGGCTAAGAGCCAGGATACACAACTTTATGATTGCTGGGGACCAGCAATAGGATAGCTGGGGGGAATGATGAGTTTCTTAAATGGCCATCTTTCTAAGTGTTTTTTTAGTAGTTTATTTGCAAAATAGATACATAGACTTATGGTTTTATATGCATATTTTATATGTGTAAAGACATTAAGTAGGAAAGTGGATGATAGTAGGACATGGTATATTTGCTTAAAATAGATGGATAGAAATGAAAGAATGCAGTAATTATATATGCTAATGAATGATCCTTTTCCTATGCTATATTTGTGGTTAGTTTCCTTCCTGTAGCCATGTGCCTTGCAAGAGTAATAATTAGAAATTAAGACTTTCTTCCTAATATTATGATGAGAATATGTATGTATTAAAGGTTGTGTGTGCATTAATAATTTTGTAGGGATCAATCATGGTGTATTTAAAGATCACCATTATGGTGCTAAAGAAGTCAAGTAAGCACTTGAGCAAGTTAAGGCGTTACTGCAAGATCTTCGCATGAGGAACAAGTCAATACAGTTTTCTGTTAAATGCAACGCGCAGATATAGAGCCCACCACGTACTATATTGTGGGAGGACTTATTCTTGATGACTGCTATTTCTGTTATGAGACATTATGTATCTGTAATGATCCTCACTAATGGAGTTATCTTATATTTAGGGAGTAGTTGTAGATTTCCTTTAAATAAGATGACTATTCTAACTCTTGGGAGTTAGTCAAGTTAGTTGATTTTTCTGAATAGAAGCTCATATATTTGTAATATTGTTTTATCTATCCAAGTGTATTTTCCATGAATGAATAGAATGCATAGTTTGAGTTCAATTATTTTATCTTGATTGTGTTTCTATTCACTCATCCAAGGGGGCTCACTTGGTGATTGAATTACTTTATTAGAGTAGAAATCATTTCCATTCTTATTAATAAGTAAAGTAGAGCTATGTTGTTCCTGAAACCACTAGTAACAAAACTAGTAGACTGTTCCTGCAGCATAGGCCGGTGGAGTAGTTCCTATCCGTGATTACTTGTTTTCCTAGAGTAAGCACATTTACTAGTGTTAGAATAGATTTCTTGAAGCTCAAAGAATTTCAATTTCATAGGATTAGTCATGAGGATCAAGAGAGTTTGAAGCATATACTTTGCAGATTCCATTCCAAGTTTACATCCCTGGTCGATAATTAAATGAGACTGAATGATCTAATTAGCAACCATTTAGGGTGTCTAATCTTGAAATAAGCAGTCCAATGCTATGGGTTTCTAAGACAATTGTTTAGCCAAGAAGATAGCATGAACTTGGTGGGAAATTAGTGTACATACAATGTTGAACCATTTTAAGTTTACGTACCCTGGGTTTACAAAATAAATGAGCCTCCTCTATGATAAAGATAGCTGCTCAGTCTAGATATACAATCTCTAAGTTTTTTTTTTATAACCTAGTTACTAATCTAGTTGGGGAAGTCAAACATTTTTGGCATCATTTCTAGGGATGGTGTCAAACTAAGGACATGTTGTAGCCATGAGTTATAATTTTAGTTCATTTCATGTTTTCTTTATTTTTCCTTGGTTTAGTTAGTTTTCAAATTTCCTTCCAGCTCAAGCTAGTCAAATTTATCAATCTACATGAATAGAGAAAGAAGAAGAGTTGCCAAAGGAATGTTTGTTCACAATGATCCTTATCCTAGATATCGAGCAGGAGAGATTTTTCCCACCAAGATGAAGAAGAAGAAAACCTTTATGTTGATGTCATTGATGAACTATAACTGATTGAATGTTTGAAGATGATAAGTTGATGATCACTGAGCTACATAAAGTAAATGAAAGACATTAAATAAGTTAATGTATTGTACTGTCATTGATGTCAACTTAATATGTTATGATTACTCATACACATATTATCACAACACTTAAAGATCTAAAGAGACAAAGTTTTTGCCGTCGGTAAAGGTATACACCGAGTGACAGGGTTACCCAAGAACAATGAACCCCAAGAAGTTCGTAGTGTTTACCGAAAGACAGTCAACACTGATGGACATTGTTACCCGAGAGACATAGTGGTACCCAAGAACAATGTTGCCCAAGATTAGTAGTACCCAAGCAAGTGTTACCAAGCAAACTAAGAGTTGATGACCAAAATCAACTGGAGTTAGAAAATGACAAAACTACTTGGCTGGCAGAGCTATATTTAGAGATAACTGATTGATTCCTTTATTTTCATTGACCAATAGAACTAAGGATAAGAAGAAGATTTAAAGCTAGTTTTATTCATATTTTTCAAGGATAAATCTACAAAATAAAACTAAAGAAAAGCTTTAAATATTAAAGCAATGCATGGCGGGATTTGCAGATCAAGAAGAAATCTATGTCAAAAATAAGAAAGACAAGGAGATTGAGTGACTAATCATGTTTATATAAAGAGACAAGGAATTCATTATAAAGAGAGGAATGCTGAATATAATTATGGTGAAGATAGAAGTCTTCATGTAGATATGATCATACAGGCTGAACAACAGAGCCAAAGAATTCTACAGACACCGATCAACAGAAGCAAGAGCATTCACTGAGCAGAAAGAAGAGAGAAGGGGAGAAAAGGAATTGAAGAGAACATTGATCAAAGAGGTATTATGGACTAACAATAGATCTGAAAATCTGCAAGTTAAAGTTATATTGTTGAACAGATCATTTACTATTTCAGTTAACCATTGATTCAAAAAATCTCTTAACCGAGTGGGATTTAACCATCCTTATTGTATTGAGATACTCAAGAGTATCAAAAGGTTTTCTTATTGACAAAATAGTGAATTCTAGGTCAAAATACAAATTGTTAGTTTTGAATCCTCTAACAAAATCACACTTAACATTGTGTTTGTAACCTTTAACAAGGTTGGCTCTTCACCGAGCTCACTTCAGAAGAGTGAAAATTTTTGGTTACCGGTCCCAAGTGGTTTTTCCCTTAACATGGTTTCAACATTAAAAATCAATTTTTCAAATGTGTATATGGTTCATTGATTTGATATTTTTCTTTACACATTACTAAAATAGGATTGGTCGATAAACACTAAGTTTAATTACTGCTACTTCATTCTATTTGTTGATGATTGTCATGTTCTTAAAAGAGAAATCTAAAACATTTAAGATGTTCAAATGGTATAAAGATAAAGTTGAAAAAAAAATTGGAAAGGAACTGAAATGTCTAAGATCAGATAGAGGAGGAGAATTTATTTCTGATGAATTCACTAACTTTTGTAATGAGCATGGAATTACAAAACAAGTTTCGGCACCGAGAACACCACAGAAAATGGGATTGCTAAAAGGAGAAATAGATTCATATTGATTGTTCTAGAACATTGAGGATTGAAAAAGGCATCACACAAATATTCTGGAGAGAAGCTATAAGTACTACTGTCTATACATTAAACCAAGTTCATTTGAAGAAAGACACCAATAAGACACCTTAAGAGCTATGGTATAGATAAACATCAAATGTGAGTTACTTTAGAATTTTTGGAAGTCAATGTTATATATGGAAAGATGATAGAAATGGGAAACTTGACTCTAAAAGTGATGAAGGAATATTTCTAGGATATTCTACCAAAAGAAAAGCCTATAAATGTCTTAACAAATCTTCTAACAAAATTATTGAAAGTGCAAATGTTAAAGTGGATGAATTTGATGAGAAAAATGATGAGGAAAGTAGAAAGGAACTAGAAGATTACAACAAATTTTTTTATAGTGAAGAACCTAACACTCTACCTAAGTAACAGTGTAACACTATCGAGTGATAGAACAATACAACCGAGCAACAAGCTGCACACACCGATAATCAGGAAAATGCTCGTAATGATGAACTAAGCGATGAAGATCAAAATGAAGATAAAAATGAAGGTCAAAATGATGATCAAAATGAGGAACAAAGATCTGAATCTGAACTTGATAAGTATGTAAAATGACATCATCCACAAGACTAGGTCATTGGAGACAAAAGAGCTGGAATGAGAACAAGAAGTAAGTCACTTAACACTAGATGTTTGATTTGTGATTTTGAGCCTAAATATGTTAATACTGCACTTGAGAATCAAGAATGGGTTAGTACAATAAATGCAGAGATTGAGCAGATTGAGAAGAACAAAACATGGACATTAGTACCTAGACCAAATGACAAAATGTCATTGGTACAAGATGGATATTCAGAAACAAACTGAATGAGAATGGAGAAGTCACAAGGAACAAAGAAAGGCTGGTATGCAAAGGGTATGCACAAGAAGAAGGTATTGACTAGGGAGAAACCTTTGCACCCATTTCTAGGCTAGGAGTAATAATTCTACTTGCTTATGCTACTTTCAAAGGATTCAAAGTATACCAAATGGATGTTAAATCTTCATTTTTGAATGGAATACTAGAAGAGGAGGTATACATTGAACAACCTAAAGGGTTTGTTGATCCTAACAAGAGGAACATGGTATGTAAACTACACAAATCCTTGTATGGATTAAAATAAGCACTGAGAGCATGGTATGAAATACTTCACTCTTATCTTGTTAGTATTGGATTTGTTAGAACAAGTGACAATAATAATCTATATTTGAAAGGAGATACTGATGATAAGATTTTGATTGCTTAGATATTTGTTTTTTTTAGGTCTATAATAGTAATTTTTATTGATAAAAGTAGGAAATTACAAGAGGATTAAAATTTAGCATTTATGCTATATGGTTATCAAATAACCAATTTCAAACTATAAAGCGCATGGCTCCAGATCTCAAAACAGCCATAACACATATCGGCTAGACATACATAAACCCCATTGAAAGAGAAGAATATTGTTCATGAAAAAGATGTAAGGGCTGCATATTACATAATATCAGATGCAAAATTAGCTTCCACCATAAAACCTATATCTAGCTACCGTCGAGATAAACAAATCACAAATGGCTATTATAGACATATTCAACATTATGCTTACAAAACTGTCTGTCTACATACACCTTAGCTACTTCTTGAGGCATCATCAAACCAAATTTGGTTGCCTTCCTTTTCACTTTACACGTTTCCCACACAGAATCACCTCAAACACAACACTATTTCTCATGTGCTCCTGAACACGAATGTGCTCTACTATGTTCTTCAAATTTTTCCATTTTCTCCAAATGTTGTTTATGTAAACAATTTTATCAAATTTTCCCCACCTAATCAGAAAGGGGACCTTTGCAAACTGATCAACATCCTTGGAATCTTCAAAACATTCACTATAATCCAATTCAACACTAGGCACAACCAATTCTAGAATAGAATCAAGGCCAAGCAACAACTCATTGTCATAGAGGAACTCAATCAAACACTTGAACTCACCTTCAGATTCACCAAGTTGTAGAGCCCATGCAATGATAAGGGAAATTACATCAACATTTGAGTGTCATTTTGCATGTCAATGTCAAAATTGACTTCCCAAAACATCTAGAGCAGCCATAGCCAACCTTTCATCTTTGTGTTTGAGAAATCCTAGCATGCGCTCCTTAGTTGTAGGTCCTTCAAAGGTTTTATATTGCTTCAGAGTTCACATAGAAAAGGTAGCCTCCATCTTCAACCTATGGACAGAAAATTGTTTTGAAAGTTAGATAGAAAATGATGGTAAATAACAAAGGATGGGTTTAAATCAACACTCAGGCCAAAATCTCAGTAGAGTGAACTATCTTTTCAAACCCTTTCATCCACACTTTGTCATAAGTGCAAGAGAAAGGAGCCGTCATTCCACTAGAATCTCCTTACACATAAATAAATGCCTTTAATTTGCATAGATCACCAAACATTCTGATAATCATCACTTGGATATGCTGACACCATCGCTATAAATCAACCATCAACTGAACAGACTTCACCAATATGGGGAAGAGAGGCACCATGTGCCTAACCAGTCATCGAAATCCTTACAAAAAAGCAAATATGACCACCACTTACACCCATTTTTTTTAAAAAAACACCACATGTGTTTTAGAAGGTTAGCCATTTTGGAGATTAATGGTCATATGAGTGGAGCCCCAGTGGGTTAAAATTTAGAGCCAACATATTTACATTATGAATTTTGAATATCACCAATCATGAACTTGCATAAAAAAACTATTAGAGTTTTAAGAAATCTTCATCATTAAAAAACTTTGTGCACACCATGTTGATATTCTCAAGGTTTTTGTCCATTTAGAGACAATATCCGCTTGTTCATTACATTCTCGAACATGAGTGATTTTGAAATCAGGAAAAGAATTTAGGATATTGGAAATTTCTTCCATAATATTTTGAAGATGCCAAGATTTAGCACACCCATTCTTGATAACATTCACAATAATTTGTGAGTCCCCTTCAAGATGAACCTTTTGCAGTTTCATCCTCTTTCCAAGTTGAATAGACAACAAGGCAACACTTGCTTCTGCTACATTGTTGGTGCCATATTTTAGTCGTTGGGTAGCTAAGGCCAAAACATTCTCCTTCCAATCTCTTACAACCACACAAGCACCTGAGGGCCTAGGGTTACCTCTAGAGGCCCCATCAAAATTGATTTTCACCCAATCTTGATCAGGCAACATCTACTTCAAATATTTTCAATTCTTCTTGTTTGTATCAACATTCTTAATTTCTCTATTTCTAAATTTCAAACTAGGCCACATAGAATGAATAAATATGTCATTCTTAGTATAGACATAGCTCCCTATGGATGATTGCAAAGCAACCTTCATAGTTTCTTCAATGGCACAAATTATGCTAATCTTAACCCTATGAATGGGCCTTTCCTTATTTTAAAAAATCCTCCAGTTACATTCCTTCCACAACTCCCAAATTACTATAGAGGGGAAGACCTTCCACACATAAGAAAGAGTAGTGGCTTTAAGTGGAATGTGCCAGCTCTGAAACACTTCTTGAACACCATTTTTCATAGGTCCTATCTAGTTAAGCCTTACCTTGATCATACTCCATCACTCCTCAACAAATGGGCATTGAGTAAGCAAGTGGTCAACATCTTCTGATGCTGCTTTGCAGAGAGAACATCTAGCAGGCCCTTGAAGTCCAAACTAATTTCTTCTTTCAGCAGTGAGAATCCTTTTATGCACTACTAGCCATGCAAATGCCCTTGCCTTTGGAAGACAATCTTTATTCTAGAATAATTTAGGTGGCCAGAGGGGGAGATTCCTCCTTCTTCCTAGGATGAATAACTAAGCTTCAGTGAGTAGATTCCAATTTTAGATCTACATCAAATCAACTTGTCTTCCTGATTAGATCTAATAAAGCATCTATCTTGAAGCATTTCTTCTATTAAAGTTTATTGATGAGATGGGAGGTCTAAATCATCCATTGCTTTCTACTTCCATTTGGGGTGAAGAAGAGAATTCTTGTTTTCTAAATAGTCAGACACCTTTTGAACCCACCTTTGAGTGAAGAATTCTCTTAATTCAATAAATATAGCATCATCTTTTAAGATTGAATAACTGTTCCATGAGTCATCCCAGAATAAGGCTTTTGTGCCATTGCCTACATGCTAGGATACATGTCTTTGAATGACATGTCTACAATCTATAATTAACTTCTAGATTGTAGAAACTTTAGGGGGATTAGAAATAGTAAGGATTATTTCATCATTTGTAGAGTCCAAGTATTTTCCTCTCAAAGTTTTGACTCATAAGCTTCCTGGCTGACTGCATATATTCCAAACAAGTTTTTCTCCTAGAGCTAGATTCATCTTTCTCTAGTCCTTCAGACCTACACCTCCAATTGAATTTCTTTTAAATATTTTATCCCATGCTAGGAGAGGCCATTTATCACGCTCCTCAGCCCCATTCCAAAAAAAAATTCCTCATTCTTCTTGTGATGACATCAAGGACTTTGTGTGGGATTTTGAAGTTGCTCATCGAATAGACGGGAATGGCTGAGATAACATCTTGAAAAAGTAAGATCTTGCTAGCAGAGGTTAACCGTCAGTGCTTCCATTCCTCCATATTTTTAAAGCAAGAGTCCAAGAGATATTTCCATAAGTGAGGATTAGAGGCACCATAAAAGAGAGGCACCCCAAGATATTTTCCCAGTAACAACCCAGTTTTGATCTGCAATATGCCACTGATTTCATGTTGAAGAAGTAAATCTCTGATTTGTGCCAATTTATACATTGGCCAATGGCAGTGCTATAACTATCTAAATTTATTTTAATGACACAAGATTCTTCTATAGAGGCAATTCCAAAGAGAAAGTTATCATCAACAAATTACAAGTGTGTGGATGAGTCAACACCCGCAACAATCTTAATGCCTTTCCATTTACCTGCAATCCTTTGTTTAGTTATAAATCGGCCAAGAAATTCAGCCATGATAATAAAAAGAAAAGGTGCAATAGGGTCACCTTGTCTTATTCCCTTTGTGGTTTCAAAGAATCCTTGCATACCTTCATTAACCAAGATAGAGAATCTTGGTGTATTAATACAACTAGCTATCCATTTTATCCAGCCCTCAACAAACAAAAACTGCCTAAGAACATTGAGAAGAATGGCCCTATTGATATTGTCATAGGATTTCTTCATATCTAGTTTAATCATCATGCTATTGAAATTTTCTATTTTCACTATATGAACAGCTTCATGGGCTATAATTATCCCTTAAAAAATAGATCTATGTGGGGCAAAACCACTCTGCTCTTCAAAGATGATGCTGTCAAGGACAGATTTAAGTCTATTAGCAGCCACTTTAACAATAATATTGTATATTGTATTGTACAAGGCAATCAGTCTGAAGACATCAAAAGACTTGATGTTCAATTTTTTTGGAATCCTGACTATGAAAGTGTTATTGAAGTCTTTAAGCATGAAGCCTTTAGACCTTGATTCCTCTACCACTTGTAGGAGATCTTCAACAATGATATTCCAGGTCTTCTGAAAGAATAAGGAAGGAAATCCATCAGGGCCAGGGGATTCATCGCCTCCCAAACCAAATAAGGCTATCATGAGTTCACCTAGTGAGGCTAGGCAGGAGAGCATGGCATTCTGGGCTTTAGAAATACATTTAGGGATAAGATCTAGCAACCCCTCATTATCATTTTCATTCCTCCCATGCTGTGTGAAGGTGTTCTGGAAATAATTAATAGGTTCTTGATTGATTTGGTGTGGCTTATTGATGACTACCCCTTCACAAGTTTTGATAGAAATTTTTTTATTTCTAGCCCTTCTAGCTTTAACTGATTTGTGGAAGAATTTAATGTTTCTATCCCCCTCTTTTAGCCAAGTCTCCCTTGACTTTTGTCTCCAATAAATCTCTTCCCTGGCAAGAATTTTCTTATACTATTTTTGTAGGGTTTGTTCTTTTAAATACATGAATTCATCCATACCTTGTTTAATTACTCGCTGATTAAGAAGGTCTAAGCTCTTTTCAACATTGAGTTTATCCACAAAGATATTTCAGAACACATCCTGATTCCACACTTTAAGCTGATCTTTAATATATTGAAGTTAAAAAAAAAAGATTTGTTACCTTCCAAGACAGGAGCATTTTGCCACCAAAATTCTATGTTGTTATGTAAGTCATCCGCCCTCAGCCACATAGCTTCAAACTTGAAAGGAGATCTTTCAGGGGCTGCATCTTCTTGAATGTTGCACATGATTGGATAGTGATCAGAACTTGTTATAGGTAAAATATCTATTGTGCATATCCAATCACACTCTTCCCAATTTCCACCAAGGAAAAATATATCCAGTTTCTTGGATATATTAAAAAAACCACTTATTCTATTGGTCCAAGTGTAATCACCTGTTATAAAGTCTAATTCCTCCAACCTATTATTCAAGACAAATTCAGCAAAATATTTCTGGCTTTTTCTTTGCCAGCCTTTTCTCCTTTTTTCTCTTGAGGGCTTACAATGACATTATAGTCTCCCCCTAAAATAAAGAGTTCCTCTCTTTGGTCAGATATAAAGGTGGAAATAACCTTCCATAAATCCTCTTTCGTAGCTGGGCTATTAGGTCCATAGATGTTGAAAACATAGAATTTGGAAAGAAATTGTTTAGATGTAATTTCAATCCATTGCCAATTAGCTTCTTGGATGATCATGACTACATTCATTGTACTGTCATCTCATAAAATTCCCATGCCCCCAGAAGCACCAGAAGCCTCTGAAAACACCCCACCCCAATTAGAAAATTTATTTTGGAACAAAATAATGTCTTCACCTTTAAGCTTAGTTTCTTGCATAAGAACTAAGTCTTCTCTCGCCTGATCAAGACCTCTCTTGAGTAGGTGAGATTTTTCAGGGATATTGAAGCCCTTGACATTCCATGAGAGAACCCTCATTTCTTCTGGGAAAAGGCTATAACCTTTCATGATCTCAACAATGTTGTTTGGTCTACTGTACAACCAGCTTGTTCCAATTTTTATTTGGTGGATTTAGCTCCTCTTATCTATTTCATCCCTAGTTTTGGTCTCTTCATTTTAGATTCCGATTGGTGCAAACCTCTACTTTCAAGAACATTAAGAGACTCATCTATCCACAATTAATCATCCCCACCATCATCACTAAAAAAACTTAAATTAGAGGAGTATTCTAGTAAATTATCCCCACTCTCTCTAGATTCATTGAAAGAAATTTCTATGTTTCTAATGGGAGAGATTTGACCATCCTGGGGGTCTCCCTCAGCAAATAGTTCTTCACCAATCTCTATACATTTATCATGATCATCCTAAATTTTGTTAAGATCTTCTATAATGGGAAGAGAGAAACTAACCTTATTCTGAGAAGATCTCTATTGGCATTCTTCAGTGATTTGAGTGGTTGGGGAGAGGATTACCAATCTCTTTGGGGATTGTTTCCCAGGTGAGCCTGAAGGAGCACCAACTGCATCAGTACATTTGAACTCTTTCTGCACCCCATTTCTCCAGTAGCGTTATAGGTGAAGTATCCTAAGCTATAGAGACTCTAATAATGGGTGCTTTATAAGAAGGGGCAAGGACTATGGTTTCAGACAAGGGGATAAAAAAGGCTTCCGAAGAGTCATGGGATTCAAGAGCAGACTTAAACCCAATATTTGATTTTATTGGATTATTATTGCCAAGGCAGGTCCTCATATGTAGATGAGAAGGAGAACCCATATTAACAGTGTGGGGTGGGAGGTCCTCTTTGGTTATGCCAGTAGCATAAGTGATGGGATGATGAAGGCAATAGTCTTCTAGCTGATCTACAGAGTTTGAGCTTGGGCATATAGTAGTAGAATTAATTGTCTTTTGAAGAATCTATTGGAGAGGAGAGGAAGATGATGAAATGCAACTGATTGAATGTTTGATAATGTTAATTTGAAGATGATGCAAGACATTAAATCAATTAATGACTTATATTTTCATTGATGTCAACTTAATATCATCTATATGGTCATGTACATAATGCAGAAGACTTCAAAGAATCAATGGAACAGAGATTATGCTTTCAACAATGCATAAAAGTCAAGTATTCACTAAGTGATAGACAACACTGACAGAGTGCACACCATCGATAAAGACAAAGAAAAAGGTCACAGTGATACCCGACAAGAAGAAGACAGTGTTTCTTGATGAAGCAGAATCATAGGATGCCCGACGAACAAGAGACAGTGTTTCCCGATGGACGGAGATCCCGAAGCTAACTGGAGTTACACCGACAGAACTGGCAGTTGTCACTGATGACAATTTGCAGAATTAACCGACAGAACAGAGAGTTTAGAAAATGAAAAAATATCTAGCTAGTAGAGCTTAAGGATAGACTTAACTGGTTGTTTTATTTGTTTTATTCAACCATAGTCAAGTAATTGATTTAAAGAAGATTTATACAGTTGGCAAGAAGATAACTACGAGATAAATCAGGAGTTAAAGTCATAAATCAAATTGGCTGGACTATTTTTCACGCCAAGAATCAAGAATTAAGAATTAAGGAATATCATGTCTATATAAGAGACAAGCATAATTCATTTCTACAAAAAAAAATTAGATACACGGAAGGGGAGTGAATAGAAAGAGGATGCTAAAGAGAAACTGGTGAAGGATAAACTTCATATAGTCCTGATCAATCAAGTTGAGGAAGAGCTAAAGAATTCTGTAGACACCGACGAACAGTGAAGAACAACATCACAGAGCAGAAAGTGTGGAGAAAAAGGAATTGAATTGATAAATTTATCAGAGAGGTATTGTACTTAAATAGATCTAAAAATCTACAATTCAAAGTTGCATTAGAAACAGGTCATAGTGTTTCAGTTTAACCATTGAAGCATCAAGTCTCTCAACAGAGTAGTCAATTCTATACGAGGTGTTGGAGGTACACTTGAAGAGGATACAGTGGTAAGTAAAATCTTAAGAACCTTATTACCTGTATATGCTATTAGAGTTTCTGCTATACAAGAAATGAGAGAAGTAGCAAGCAACATAGTTACTCTTGATAGCTTAATTGGTAGACTGATTTCATTTGAGATGAATAACTTTGACAATAGTGTCTTACCAAGTTTAGAGTCTACATTTAAATCTTGTATGAGAATAAGCAAATCTAGTTAGAGACACTCGTCTAGAAGAGACAATGAAACTGAAAGTGAAGAATAAGATCTAGATGAAATAGAAGCACTCATGGCAAGAAGAATGCAAAGAGGCAGAGGTAAATATAAAGGCAAGTTACCACTTGTATGCTTTAATTGTAAAGAGTTTGGACACTTTGCTACAAGATGTCCTAACAGAAGAAAAGATGACAGAAGTGATGACAGATCTTTTGAGAAAAAATCTAATAGAGGTGATAACAAAGATTATAGAGGTTACCGATGATCAGAAAGAAAAGGATACTCGAGACTGCAAGGATAAAGGCAAGAAGGCTAGCTACCTAGCTGCTTGCAAAGATGAAGATACTGACACCGAACTAGATGATGACATCAAGATAGTATTTGTAGCTATGAAGGATGATTAGATGAAGATGAAAGGTATGAAGAAACTACACTCATATCTAAGGTTAGTAAGAATAATGTCTAGATTATAGATAGTGGTTGCACTCACCATATGACCAATGACAAAGAAAAATCTAATACTTTTGAGTATTATAATGGTGGTACGGTAAGAATGGGAAATGATACACCTTGTCCAATTGAAGGTAAAGGAACAATAATGTTGAATAACCTGATTAAATGTGAGAATGCTTATTGGGTAAATGGATTGAATTATAATCTACTGAGTGTTTCTTAGTTGAATAATTCAGGTCACAGAGTATCATTTGAAAACAAGAAGGCAAAGATTTTCAATGAATCAGGAAAATTGATTGGTACCGGTGAACAGACTAAAGGTAATTTATTCTATCTGAATGACACTAACCCCACTTGCTTGATGACTAGAAATGAAGACATATGGTTGTGGCACAAAATATTGTTGCATGTGAATTTTGACAACATGATGAAAATAAGCAGAAAAAGAAGTGTAAGAGGCTTACCGACGATGACAAAGCCAGACAACATCATGTGCAAAAATTGTCAAAATGGTAAAATGACAAAGTTTTATTTCAAAAGTAAAATCCATACATCTGATGATATTCTAGAATTAGTCCATACTGATTTATGTGGACCTAAGAGGACAAAGAGTTATTATGGAGATAGATATTTTATTCTCTTTGTTGATAATTACTCTAGAATGATGACAATCATGTTTCTAAAAGAAAAATCTGAAGCATTCAAGATGTTTAAATGGTATAAGGCTATGGTAGAAAAACAAAGTGGTAAGGATCTGATATTTTTGAGATCAGATAGAGGAGGAGAATTTATATCAAATGAATTCACTAATTTCTGTAATGAACATGGTATAAAAAGACAAGTTTTTGCACCAAGAACACCATAGAAAAATGAGATTACTGAGAGAAGAAACAAATCAATAGTTGATTGTGCAAGAACACTGATGATAGAGAAGGACATCACCTAGATCTTCTGGAGGGAAGCTGTTAGCACTACTATTTATAAACTTAACAAAGTATAATTGAAGGACACAAAGAAGACTCCTTATGAGCTATGGTATGGTAAAACACCCAATGTAAGTTACTTCAAAATCTTTGGTAGTCAATTTTATGTCTTAAAATATTATAGAAATGGAAATCTTGATGCCAAAAGTGATGAAGGTATTTTTATTGGGTATTCTACCAAAAGCAAAGCTCAAAAAAGAATACAAACTTGTTGTAGTTCTTGATGAATTTGCAGAAAAGAATGAGCTGGAAAGCACAAAGAAACCATAAGACTACAACAAGTTTGTATATTGTGAAGAACCCATAACTCTACCCGAGCAACAGTGCTTAAATCTAGAACAACATAATGTTGCAACTGACGGTTAGAATGTTGTTACCGATGGTTAGGATAATGATCAAAATAATGTGCAAGGTAATGAAGATCAAGCTTATACACAAAGAGTTGTACTTGTACTTGCAAGATATGTAAGAAGGAACCATCCACAGGACCAGATTATAGGAGATAAGAAAGTTGGTACAAGAACAAGAAGTAAGTCTTTAAACTCAAATTGTTTAATTTGTGAGTTTGAGCCAAAATCTGTTAATGCTACACTAGATAATGAAGAATGGATAAGTTCTATGAATGATGAGATCGAACAGATTGAGAAGAACAAAACATGGTCACTTGTGCCAAGACTAGATGACAAGAATGTCATTGGTACTAAATGGATATTTAGGAATAAGCTGAACGAGAATGGAGAAGTCACAAGGAACAAAGAAAGACTAGTATGCAAGGGGTATGCACAAGAGGAAGGTATAGAATATGGAGAAACTTTTGCACCCATTTCTAGGCTAGAAGGAGTAATAATACTACTTTCTTATGCTGCATATAAAGGATTCAAAGTATATCAAATGGATGTCAAGTCAGCATTTCTAAATGAAATTCTTGAAGAAGAGGTATACATTGAACAAACAGAAGGGTTTGCGGATCTAGACAAGAGGAACATGGTATGTAGACTTCACAAAGCCTTGTATGGATTGAAACAAGCTCCCAGAGCTTGGTATGAATGAATTCATTTCTATCTAATAAGTATTGGATTCATAAGGACTAGTGAAAATAGTAATCTTTATTTGAAAGAAGATACTAATGCACACACTTTTATTGCTGAAATATTTGTTGATGACATCATATTTGGAGGCAATGATGTGCTATGCAAATAATTTTTTGATGAAATGAGAAATTTTTTTGAGATGTCTATGTTTGGAGAGATCAAGTTCTTTCTTGGTCTATAGATCATTCAACAAAGTGAAGGTATTTTCATTACACAGTCTAAATACATCAAAGAGGTCCTGAAAATATTCAAGATAGAAGATTCCAAACCTGTTGGAACATCGATGGCTACTGGATGAAAATTAACAAAGGAAGACAAGACAACAAAGTTAAATCAAACTTTGTATAGATTAATGATAGGAAAACTCATGTATGTTGTACACACTAGACCAGATATTGCACATGCAGTAGGAATTGTTGCTAGATTTTCTACTTACCCCAGGGAATCACATATGACTGCTGTGAAGAGAATCTTAAGATATCTGAAGAATACTGAGGAATTTGGCTTATGGTATAGAAGAGAAGGCAAATTTGAATTAAAAGTGTTTACTGATGCTATTTGGGCTGGAAATCTTGATGACCTAAAGAGAACAACTGGAGTAGAATTCTTTATGGGTGACAGACTTGTCACATGGATTAGCAAGAAGCAAGGATGCATCTTTCAGTCTATTGCAGAAGAAGAATATGTTACTGCTGCTGCAAACTCCTCAAATATTGCATGGATCAAATAGTTGCTGGAAGGTATGGATATGAAGATCTCAGAACCAGTGATTATCTATTGTGATAACACCAGTGCAATAAACATTTCCAAGAATCCAGTCATGCATGCAAAGACTAAATACATTGCCATCAAGTATCATTATTTAAGAGAACAAGTTCAAGAAAAAGA
>MU224951.1:1932868-1951223 GCA_018584345.1 Thuja plicata
AAGAGGTGATACTTGAATATGTGCAATCAAAAGAATAATTAGCTGATATCTTCACCAAGCCACTGCCCAAGGATACATTTGAGTACCTGAGAAAGAGACTAGGGGTCAAACCCATGTCTACCAGTCAATAAAGGACTGAAGGCTGCATCAGCCATATATTATTAGAATATCATTCATGATTGATGCAAGCAAAGATGAACTTCAAAGCTACATCTATATACATAAAGGTATATATCAGAAATGAGCACCAGAGCATATTATTTTATTGATGATGGATAAGGGAAATTCAAGGAATATATTATGGATAGAAGAAAATAATTGTTTAACATGAATGTCAAATATTTGTAAAATATTTGTTTGGCATTGTTGTCAAAGGGAGAGAATGTATCCATATTAGCATTAGAAACTATTCATTATTAGATTACTCCAAAAAGGGAGAGATCATATCCATAGGGAGAGAATTTGTATAAAAATTGCAAACAAAAGACAGAGACATCAAAGAAGAAGAACAGTCAAAAGAGAGAAATTGACACAAACAAAGGACACAACACATTAGAAGAAGAAACACAGAAATCTGCAAGAATCAAATCTAAGCTAACACAGAGCTTATTGGCAGTCAGACATTTTTTATCAGTTATCAAAAACAAAGTGTTTGGTAATTTGATGAATCTCAACAATTGTATTTCATATTGTATTAGAAATAGTATAGTGTGATAATATAGTATGTTGCCATCAATGCCAAAGGGAGAGATTGATGACATGCAACTGATTGAATGCTTGATAATGTTAAGTTGAAGATGATGCAAGACATTAAATCAATTAATGGCTTATATTGTCATTGATGTCAACTTAATATCATCTATACGATCATGTACATAATGCAGAAGACTTCAGAGAATCAATGGAACAAAGATTATTCTTTCAGTAATGCATAAAATTCAAGTATTCACTAAGTGACAGACAACACTGACAGAGTGCACACCATTAGTAAAGACAGAGAAAAAGGTCATAGTGATACCTGACGAGTAGAAGATAGTGTTTCTCAACGAAGCAGAATCACAGGATGCCCACCAAACAGGAGGCAGTGTTGCCCGATGGATGGAGATCTTGAAGCTAACTGGAGTTACACCGATGGAACAGGCAGTTGTCACCGATGATGAACTACAAAATTGACCGACATAACAGCGAGTTCAGAAAATGACAAAATATCTATCTAGCAAAGCTCAAGGATAGAATTAACTGGCTATTTTATTTGTTTTATTCAACCACAAATAAGTAATTTATTTAAAGAAGATTTATATAGTTGGCAAGAAGATAACTACGAGATAAATCAGGAGTTAAAGCCATAAATCAAATTGGATGGATTGTTTTTCATGCCAAGAATCAAGAATCAAGAATCAAGAATCATGAATTAAGGAATATCATGTCTATATAAGAGACAAGCATAATTCATTTCCAAAACAATAATCAGATACATGGAAGGGGAGTGAATAGAAAGAGGATGCTAAAGAGAAATTGGTGAAGGATAAAATTCATACAGTCTTGATCAATCAAGTTGAGGAAGAGCTAAAGAATTCTGCAGGCACTGACGACTAATGAAACACAGCATCATAGAGAAAAAAGTGTGGAGAAAAAGGAATTGAGTTAATACATTGATCAAAGAGGTATTGTACTTAAATAGATCTAAAAATCTGCAATTCAAAGTTGCATTAGAAACAGGTGATAGTGTTTCAGTTTAACTATTGAAGCATCAAGTCTCTTAACAAAGTAGGACTTAATAGTCTTCTATAATTGAGGTATATCCTAACATATTTCCAAAAAGGTTGATTCATGAAAGTAGCATTGAATTTGCATAAAGCCTATTGATAGCCTAAGAAGAAGGTTGATTCAAGGATGGTAGAAATATTTTCCTAAAGCCTATTGACAGTCTAAGAAGAAGGCTGATTCAAGGATGATAGCAAGATAGATGCTAGATACTAAGTGACAACCTATATGTATAAAAATCCTCTAACAAGGTCACACTTAACAGTTTGTTTGTAACCTTTAACAGGGTTGGCACCTAACAGGGCTCACTTCAGAAAAGTGAAAATTTGGGGTACCGGTCCAAGTGGTTTTTTCCCTTTACAGGGTTTCCATGTTAAAATCTATGTGTTATGTGTGTATGGTTTATTACTTTATTGTTTTACATTTCACATATGCATTTATGGATTGATTGGTATACTCTGCATATTTATTGAGTATCAGTAAATAAGTTTTACTGCTTATGGGTAATCAAGGAGAATAAGGACAGACAAGGTAAACTGACAGACAATTAATTATTTCAAGTATTTCAAGGCATGCATCTTGTAGGGACTTAATAATTTGAGGTGTATTGATCGATGGATTAAAGTTTAAAGGATAAATTTTGAGGCCACTGATTCACCCCCCCTCTCAGTTATTACTAACAGAAGATCCCTAGATAGCCTCCTTAATAGCCAAATGACACTGCCTTCGCCAAGTAGGTGAAGCCAATGTATCCTCTTCAGGGCGTTTAGCAACAATTTCAGCCTCATCTAGCTGAGTTAGGTTTTTGGATAGGGACCTTCTTGCTAGTTCATCTAGAAGGAGATCTTGCATAAATTTTTTTCCTTTAACCTTGCGAGAATCTTGAATATTTTCCATCATTATATCCTCATCCTAGATTTCTATCAGCTGTTTCCATGCACCATTTTCTATGTCTAGAGTAATATGATTAGGAACCGACATATTTTATTGTAGATTGATCAACATTTTGGGATGTATGGATGAATCCTTTGGACTAATCACCTCCTTATATTTTATAAAATATCCAATCATATTACCAATCTGTTGGAGCGTTTCTTGTCCCCAATACTTAGTTGGGAGATTATGTAGATTTATCCAGACTGGGTATTTTGAAATTTTCTCTTTGGTTGGATCAAATTTAGCCACCCAATCTTTTAAAAAAAGGCCTTTCCCATTTATTAAGTAAGGTCCATTGTTTAAGATCAAGTCCTTATCAGTATTATCTTCCCAGAGGGCCAAATAGAGTCCATTGGCTAGGGTTTTCAAATTGCATCCCTTACCCCAAATATTCTGACACTAGCTCTTAATAAGGTTAATAGATGGCCATGGTCCTAACCATTTTAAAAATAAATCTCTATCCTTAAGAGTGTCTATACATTCCTTCCATGTGGGGTTAGAAACACACATAGTGGAGATGACTTCAAACCTGATATTTGGCTCATGTTGTAGCCATATGTTGTTTTGGTCTATAAAATCTTTCAGCAATCTTAGAAAAATTAAAATTTTTGAATTGAGGGTCATAGACCTTATATGGATGTAATCCCAAGCCATATTTCTCCCACTTCCTTCTATCCCTAGTTACTTTTCCTTGAGTTCCAATGAGGGAGGCATTGGTTTGATCTGATCAGGTTTTAGGTTTCCATACTTGAAACCTTGCTGTGCTACACCAATTGAAAGGCCATTGTGGAGTCAGTTTAGGTTGATATGTGAATGATGCATGATTTTGGAAAGAACCATGATCATCAAAGGTTCCAAATTTTCCATCAAAATTACCTGCAAGTGATCATTGGGGCCTCCACCTTTCCTGCTCCCGTGCGTGCTCCATCCTATTGTTTTATATTGCTGAGATATTTGTTGATGATATCATATTTGGAGGTAATGATATGCTATGAAAATCATTTGCTGATGAAATGAGAAAATAAATTGAAATGTCAATGTTTGGAGAGATCAAATTTTTTCTTAGTCTATAGATTCAATAAGAGGATGCAGGCATCTACATCACACAATCCAAATACATCAAAAAAGTTCTAAAGATATTCAAAATGGAGCATTCCAAACCAATTGGAACACCTATGGAAACCAGATGCAAATTAAAAAAATAAGACAAGACAACTGAGGTAAATCAGACCTTATACAGATCTATGATTGGTAAACTAATGTATGTTGTACATACTAGACCCGATATAACACATGTAGTTGGTATAGTTGCAAGTTTCTCTGCTAATCCCAAGGAATCACACATGAATGTTGTTGAAAGAATTTTGAGATATCTGAAGAATACCAAAGACTATGGTTTGTGGTATAATAAAGAAGGAAAATTTGAGCTACTAGTCTATACTGATGTTGATTGGGCTGGAAACATAGATGATAGAAAGAGCACAACAGGGGGAGCATTCTTTATGGGTGACAAACTTGTCACATGGATAAGTAAAAATAAAGGATGCATATCACAATCAAATACAGAAGAAAAATATGTGGTTGTTGCTACAAATTTCTCTAACATTGCATGGATCAAGCAATTGTTGAAAGGTATGAACATGGAAATTCTTGAACCAGTAATTATCTATTGTGATAATACAAGTGCTATCAACATTTCAAAGAACCCTATGATGCATGCTAAAACAAAACACATAACTATTAAGTATTATTACTTGAGGGAAAAATTAAAAGAGAAAGAAGTGATACTGGAATATGTACAATCCAAAGAATAATTAGCATACATATTCAAAAATCCATTGCCAAAAGATACATTTGAGTACCTGAGGAAGAGACTAGGGGTTCCACCCTTGTCTACTGGTCACTAATCTGACTAGAAGGATGCATCAGCCTACACATTATCAGAAGATCAATCATGTTGATGCAAGAAAAGATATGGATTGCAATGACACATCAGTACAAGAAGGTACTTATCTGAGCCACACACCAGAGATATTGTTGTCTACTATAGAGATGTATTGTTGATGGAAAGGAGATTCAATGATATTTTTTTTTTTGGCATTGTTGTCAAAGGGAGAGGAATATATCCATATGAAATATCTATCAATGAAAAGAAAATCAATCAAAGGGAGAGAAAACATCGAAGAACAAAGTTTCTACAAAGGGAGAGAAAGATCCAATGATGATGAAGAGAAATATTCAAAGAAACAACCATCCATCTAAGGGAGAGAATTGGAGAAAAGTTAACACTGCATATCTATCCAGAAAAGGGAGAAGAGATTCTAAAACAAAGGGAGAGACAAAAGAAGAAGGTAGAATTTCTACACCTATCCATTGAAGGGAATGAAGAAAGGAAAATCACTATGCAAGAATCAAATTTAAGCTAGAAGAGCTTATCGAGAGTTAGATATTTGAAATGGTTATAGAAAAATAATTTTGGTATGATATGGCATATTTCATATTGTGTTGCCATCAATGCCAAAGGGAGAGATTGATGAACTATAACTGATTGAATGTTTGAAGATGATAAGTTGATGATCACTAAGCTGCAGAAAGTAAATGCAAGACATTAAATCAGTTAATGTATTGCATTGTCATTGATGTCAACTTAATATGTTATGATTACTCATACACATTTTGTCACAACACTTGAAGATCTAAAGAGATAAAAAAATTTTATTGGTAAAGGTATACACTGAGTGACAGGCTTACCCAAGAATAGTGAACCCCGAGAAGTTCACAGTGTTGCCTGATGGACATTCAACACCGATGGACAGTGTTACTCGAGAGACATAGTGGTACTCGAGAACAGTGTTACCCAAGATTAGTAGTACCCAAGCAAGTGTTACCAAGAAAACTAAGAGTTCATGACCGAAATCAACTAGAGCTAGAAAATGACAAAACTACTTAGCTAAAAAAACTATATTTAGAGTTAACTGATTGATTGCTTTATTTTCATCGACAAGTAGAACTAAGGATAAGAAGAAGATTTAAAGCTAGTTTTATTCACAATTTTCAAGGAGAAATCTATAGAATAAAACTAAAGAAAATCTTTAAAGATTAAAGAAATGCACAGCGAGATTTGTGGATCAAGAAGAAATCTACATTAAGAACAAGAAAGACAAGGAGATTGAGTGGCTAATCATGTCTATATAAAGAGACAAGGAATTCATTATAAAGAGAGGAATCCTAAATATAATTTTGGTGAAGATAAAAGTCTTCATGTAGATCTGATCATACAGGCTGAAGAATAGAGCCAAAGAATTCTGCAGACACCGAGCAACAGAAGCAAGAGCATTCACCGAGAAAAAAAAAGAAAGAAGGGGAGCCAAGGAATTGAAGAGAATATTGATCAGAGAGGTATTATTTACTAACAATAGATCTAAAATTCTACAAGTTAAAGTTGTATTGTTGAAGAGATCATTTACTGTTTCAGTTTACCCATTGATTCAAAAAATCTCTTAACCGAGTGGAATTTAACCATCCTTATTGTATTGAGATACTCTAGACTATCAAAAGGTTTTCTTGTTGATATCATAGTGAATGCTAGGTCAAAAGACAAACTGTTAGTTTTGAATCCTCTAACAAGGTCACACTTAACAATGTTTTTGTAACCTTTAACAGGGTTGGCTCTTCACTGAGCTCACTTTAGAAGAGTGAAAATTTTGGCTTACCGGTCCCTAGTGGTTTTTCCCTTAACAAGGTTTCCATGTTAAAAATCCATGTGTCAAATGTGTATATGGTTCATTGCTTTGATGTTTTTCTTTACACATTACTAAAACATGATTGGTCAGTAAACACTAAGTTTAATTATTGCTACTTGGTAAAGGCTAGAAAAAGATAAATAATATATTCACCGAGTAGTATATATTTGATAAGATTACTTAAAGGAGTACATCTTGGACTGAAAGATAACTAGAGGATATTATATTTGTGATATAAGTTTCGGTTAGATTTTTGGATTAATTTTTGAGGCCGCTGATTCAGCCCCCTCTTAGTTATTCTAACAACCATTTCAAATTTAGCCACATCTTCCTCTTCCTCAGAAGAATAACCAGTCGACCCAAATCCCTTTGTTGATATATTTGGTCATTTGAATATTCCTCCACTTTTGGACCCATTTTCTCAAATTGGTGATCAACTTGCTTTGGTTGTATATCAACCAAGGGATCAAACAGAAAAACCAAGGAACCACCTAGTGAATTATCCAAGGATGGCTCAACCAACTTTTGAATTACCTCTTATTGACCAAAATGAAAATAATAATCTCAAAAACATTCCTGCTTAAGTATTCCCTAAATTCTATGGCTTGATAATTAATGATCTAGATACATTCTTGTTTGAGTTTGACATTCTTTGTAGAAGCTATGACTATACCACTAATACACATAGACTCAATTTATTCCCTACTACTATGAAGGAATCAAAATTAAGATGGTTTATGAGACTAGGGAGAGATGCTGTGAGAACTTGGAATAATATGAAGGGCATGTTCCTTCCCAAATAAAAAGATTATTTCATAGGGGATAAAGGGAATGACATATTTAGGGTGAAGAAAAAGAAAGATAAAAGTTTGGAGGACTACATTTCAATATTCTTATTTATTTTAAAGAAGTCCCCACACCATGAGATTAGTGAAGAGTCCCAAAAGTTGTTTTTTTTAAGAGGAATCAATGGAGGTTGTACTGAAGCTTTGGATCTCATGGGAGGAGGAGACATCACTCAAGCATCTTGGGATGATTTGAATAAGATATGCTTGAATTATTATAGAGAAGTTGAAAATAAGGGAAGAGGTTATCAAGATGCTATGGGTAAGTCATCCACCAATAGAGTTTCCAGGACATAAATGACACACTTGCTATCATATTTCAAGTAAGACAACATAAAAAATGTGACTATATAGTTGGATAAAAATCAATCCAAAAAGAAGCATGAGGGGATGAGGCAATGCTAGGAAAATATTATCCTCACTATAGGTAGAAGAAGAAGGATTGCATATGCAAGATGGTGGCTAACATAGAGAGAAATCCACTTCCTACTGAATTCAATCTGGTAGAAGGAGATGATGACCATGTTTTCTTCATTGCATATAGGAGGCCATGGGCTCCAAGAAAAGGTATTCCATAAGACCCCTTAAATTTTATTGGTCCTTATTAAAATTCTTATAATAATCAGTGGTGTTGCATGATTCTAAGTCATACCTTTTCAAAATCCAAATTTGTGAAAATCCAGTCATTTTCTCTGCGTACCTTGAACCTTGAACCTATACCTTCAAAGTTCAAAGTTCAAAGAGCCCCCAGTTCTAAGTAACAAGATGTCTTTGCTTTTTTTCTCATTAGTGCAGTGTACATTCCATAATTTGAACTTTGAACTTGAAATTATAGTTCAAAGTTCTTCTGGCCCTACTCATGCCGTTACAAAATATGCTACCTTTTCTAGTGCAGTGAAAGTTTACAATTGTTGAACCTTGAACTTGAACACAATTTTATTTGGGTTCAAATTTCAAGCACCTTGTAAGTCACATCATCTCATGGGTCCCATTCACATTAGTTAGTCCCAAAGGTTTATGGCATGATGAAATCTAAAATTTGAATCATTTTCTCATGATTCAAAGTTCAAAGTTTGAAGGTGCGATATTGCAGATCTGAACAACACGTGCTAAATTTTACATCACTATTGTGAGAAATGATTGAAAAGATGAATATTAAATGCTTAATGATGGAGGTGATAGATAACTAGAAATGAGGTACATTCTAAGTATCATTCACATTAAAAGGCGAGAGGTGTTATTAAATAAGGGAAAGTTTCCATTATTAGAGGTACAATAGCTGAGACATGATTTTATTAAATCACTTCTCTCTTGTAATTTTTGTCCACTCTGTTGTTAATATGAATTTAGAACAACTGAGAGGGGGGGGGGGGGGGGGAATNGGGGGGGGGGGGGGGTGAATCAGTTATCCTTAGGTCTAGATGTGCCCATATAAAACTTTAAATCAACTTTAACAACTCAGATCTGCTCGACATCAATAAACAATAAAAGTGTGCAGTTTACTGTACTAATGAAATAAGCTTGCAGAAACTTAACAATAAAACACAACAATAACATTCACACATTTTGACACCATGATTTAACGTGGAAACCCAATATGGGAAAAACCACCAGTAACATGCTACCAAAATTTTACTCTTCTGAAGTGACACCCTGTGAGGAGCCAACCCTGTTAAAGGTTACAAAACACATTGCCAAATGTGACCTGCTTAAATGATTTAATCACCCTATTAGGAGTGGCCTTGTTAGAGGACTTAGAACATTCCAATGTAAATGTCACCTTGTTCAAAGGATTTATACAATGACTGTTAGGTCAACCTGGTTAAAGGATTTGAACTGATACAATGGTTAGAAAGTAATCAACAAGTGTGATCTGATTCATACAAATTCCTTTGCAAGTCCAGATCTAGTTTCATCTCTAATGCTAATTCACTGAGTGGCTTCCATTCTCATCTCAAACTTCAGATCTGCTTGGAAATCCATCAAGCAATCTCTCTCTGCTTCTCTGTTCAACCTTCTCTTCTTAGGTCTTGCCAATTAGTCAATTAACCATGCAACAATTTGCATTCCACTTCGATATAATAATAATAACCACAATAGGTTATATTATACCTCTTCATCTAGGTCAGATAAATCTTTTGCCACTTAATCAAGATAGTAGATCTTAGGTTAGGTCAGATCCAACAGATCTTTCCATCTTTACATTTAATTTACTTCTCCAATATAGTCATTAATTAACCATTGAATTCATGCACTAATAATAGTTTCCTATGCATTAAATGAATATGGACCAATCTTAATTAATAATGCATATCCCAATAAAATCAATTATGTCAGCCATAAATCTTGAATCTCATCAATAAGCAAAATACTGATGCTCGACATTTCACTATCTCCCTCGTCATTTCACTGGTGCTCAGCATCATCTTTGCTTTTCTCAGAATCACCTTTTTCTTTGCTCGACATCGACTTTTATTTTCTTAGCATTGACCTTCCAGTGAACTGTCAGTGCTAGATAAACAACATATCACTTTGCCAAAGTGCCAAATGATCAAGTACCTTGGTTTATACTCATAACTCAACCATTTCCTTGGTCTTCTTGCTATCCCATTCTTTTCGAGTCTTTATCAATCAATGGATAAGGTACTCAAACATATAGAAATAGTCTCACTAGTTAAGGTTTGACATCAATGACAAAATAACATTTGTCTACATTGTAGAAATATTTCCAACAATCTCCCTCTTTGGCATTGATGACAACACTAAACTATAAAACAATAATTTCCAACCAAAGTTATCATACAATCCAAAAAGTGCCTGTGTTCCTAATATGAACAAATCTTCATTAATGCCTTTAGCTTCATTCAGACTCCCTCTGTGTCCATAATCACACCGATGTTTTTTGTTACTATTCAACTCCCTCTTTTAGTAATATCTCCCTTGTATCTATTGTTACCTGTTGTTTTAGCAATAATCTCCCTCTTTGACAAAAATGCCAAAGATTGACATCTTTATCATGCAAATTCTTCAGTTCTAATCTTTGTATCATGCTATTCCTGTCATTTTTATGTATGACTGATTTACTTTTCTATTCTTGTTTTCCAATTCATAGTTTTTAGGCAACATCCTAAAAATGTGACTTACTGTGCATCAATGTGTCAAGTGTTCTGATTAAAACATTTGATGCAACAGTACCACTCAGTACTTAGTTAGCCTCAACTAGGGGAATTATCCCCAATTTACCTCTTAGATACTCATGATCATCCTTGGGTAACACTTTTGTAAATATGTCTGCCAACTGTTCCTTAGTGTTCACATATTCCAGTCTCACTTTTTTCTTCTGTACTAGCTCCCTCAAGTAATGATACTTGATAGCTATATGTTTTTGTCTTAGAGTGCATTACAGGATTTTTTAAAATATTAATGGCACTCATGTTATCACAATATATGATAACTGGTTCTGTGATTTCCTCTTTCATACCTTTCAGTAGTATCTTCAACCACACAATGTTTGAATAGTTAACTGCTACTGCCACATACTCGGCTTTAGCTGTAGATTGTGAGGTGCAATTCTATTTCTTGCTTGTCTAGGAAACTAATCTTTTCCCCAAAATAAATGCTCCTCCTATGGTGCTTTTTCTATCATCAACATTTCTAGCCTAGTCAGAATCAATATAGACTCTAAGATCAAACTTGTCATTCATTTTGTAATATAGGCCATAATCTTCTATACCTTTCAAATATCTTAGTATTTTTTTTACCACCATAATATGTGTCTCTTTTGGATTAGCAAAAAATCTAGCAACAATTCCAACTGCTAATGCAATATCAAGTCTACTATGTACAACATATTGTAGTTTACCAATCATTGATCTGTACAGTGTTTGATTTACCTCTTTTGTATCATCATTCTTTGTCAACTTGTGTCCAGTAGCCATGGGTGTACTCACTGGTTTTGAATCTTCCATACCAAATATTTTTAGTATTTCCTTGATATATTTTTATTGTGTAATATAGATACCATTCTTCATTTGATGTATTTGTAGTCCAACAAAGAACTTTATCTCACCAAACATAAACATTTCAGGCTCTTACCTATTTCCTTTTCAACTTTTTCCAAGTACCACCTAAATAACTGAAATGCATCAGATTTTTCTTTGAGAAACATAACTGTCATCATCCTAGAGTAGTCATCTACAAATAGAATAAAATATTTGGCTCCATAGTAACTTTTCTCACCAATAGGTCCACAAAGGTCAGTATGAACTAATTCAAAATATTCTCAGAAGTATGAGTTTTGCTTTTAAAACTAGATTTATTCATCTTGCCCAACTGACATTGCTTACACATTATATTCTCAGGTTTCTTTAACTTAGGCAACCCTCTAACCTTTTTAAATTTACTTGTGCTTACCAAGTTATCAAAGTTAACATGACATAGCCTCTTATTCCATAGCCAAACATTATTATATTGTGCAAACAAGCATGTCTCTTCAGCTAAATCCAGATAAAACAAGTTACCTTTTGTTTTCTCACCGCCTCCAACTAATTCTCCATTTGTATCATAGATCTTTGCTTTCCTGCGATGGAACTCAACTCTGTAACCAGAAGTGTTTAGCTGTAAAACACTCAAGAATTTATACTTAAGATCATCAACCTAGTATACATCATCACATCTAATCTTATTAGTCAATTGAAATGATCCTTTCCCTTTGACTCTACAAGGTGTGTCATTACCAAATTTAACATATCCACCTTTGCATTGATCTAATGTTTAAAATTTATCCTTATCACCATTCATGTGATGTGAACAACCACTGCCAATAATCCAATGATCACCTTTACTCATATAAGAAATTAGTGCAGTTTTCTCATCATCATCAAAATCATCTTTCATTGTTACATACACTACTTCTATATCATTTTCATCAGATTTGTCAGATTCACTTTCAGAAGCTTCTTCAGCTATATAGCAAGATTTCTTACCTTTGTCTTTGTAGTCCTTGTACTTTTTGTAGTCTCAGTCATCCTTTCTGTCTTTATACTTGCTGCCCCTTCTTTCATCCTTCTCATTCTTGTCAGAGCATCTAGCAGTAATATGACCAACTTTGTTACAAGAAAAACAAATAATAGGAAGTTTACCTTTGAATTTTCCTTTTCCTCTTGCTAGTCTTCTTACCATAAGTGCCTCAAGCTCTTCAAGATTATCATCTGATGTGTTGCTATCACTGTCCACACATTTCTTTCCTTTCTTAGATTTGTTGATGACCATCTGTGACTTGAATGTAGATTCAACAACTTGTGGAGTATAGTTGTCAAAATTCGACATCTCAAATGCAGTAAGTCTGCCTACCAGACTTTCCAGAGTTAAGTTGTTATTAGGAGTACATCTCAGTTCTTGAATTGTAGATACTCTAATAGCATAAATAGGAAGAAGTGTTCTTAGTACCTTTCTCATGATAGTATCATCATCAATTACTCTCTTAGCTCCTCTAATAGCATTTACAAATTCCTTTATCCTATCATAGTATTGCACTATATTTTCTCCTTCTTGCATTTTCAAATCATCAAACTTACCTCTCAAGCTTTCAGATTTGGCTCTCAGTACATTCATATCACCTCCATAGATAGTTGTAAGGGCATCCCACATCTTCTTTGCACTTGTACAATCTTTGATGTCTTCAAATTCATGATAGTTCAGAGATGATGCAAGCTCCAACATTTCTTGATTATGTTCATGCTTCTCTCCTAGTTCTGAAACATTCAGAGTTCTAGTAGGAGCTACATATTCTATTTCAATATGTTATTTAGCAGAATCACCAATACTAGCCAAATGAAGTTTCATCAAACTTTGCCATGCAGGAAATTTTTCCTTGTTGATCTTGTGTCCATCCCTTTTATACATCTTGATCTTTATCTCCAAGTACCTACAAAATTTTCAAGAGAACACAACTCTGATACCAATTGTTAATATGAATTTAGAATAACTAAGAGGGGGGGTGAATCAATTATCCTCAGGTCTAGATGTGACCATATAAAACTTTAAATCAACTTCAACAACTCAGATCTACTCGGCAACAATAAACAATAAAAGTGTGCAGTTTACTATACTAATGAAATAAGCTTGCAAAAACTTAACAATAAAACACAATAATAACATTCACACATTTTGACACCATGATTTAACATGGATACCTAATATGGGAAAAACCACCAGTAACATGCTACCAAAATTTCACTCTTTTGAAGTGATGCCCTGTGAGGAGCCAACCCTATTAAAGGTTACAAAACACACTGTCAAATGTGACCTAGTTAAAGGATTTAATCACCCTGTTAGGAGTGGCCTTGTTAGAGGGCTTAGAACATTCCAATCTGAATGTCACCTTGTTCAAAGGATTTATACAATGACTATTAGGTCAACTTGGTCAAAGGATTTGAACTGATACAATGGTTAGAAAGTAATCAGCAGGTGTGATCTAATTCATACAACTTACTTTGTAAATCCAGATCTAGTTTCAACTCTAATGCTAATTCACTGAGTGGCCTCCATTCTCATCTCAAAATTTAGATCTTCTTGGAAATCCTTCAAGAAATATCTCTCTGCTTCTCTGTTCAGCCTTCTCTATTTAGGTCTTGCCAATCAGTCAATTAACCATGCAACACTTTGCATTCCACTTCGATATATTAACAATAACCATAGTAGGTTATATTATACCTCTTCATCTAGGTCAGATAAATCTTTTGCCGCTTAATCAATATCATAGGTCTTAGGTTAGGTCAGATCCAATGGATCTTTCCATCTTTACATTTAATTTACTTCTCCAATACAGTCATTAATTAACCATTGAATCCATGCGCTAATAACGGCTTCCCATTAATTAAATGAATATGGACCAATATTAATTAATAATGCATATCCCAATAAAATCAATTATGTTGGCCATAGATCTCAAATCTCATCAATAAACAAAATACTGATGCTTGACATTGCACTGTCTCCCTCGGCATTTCACTGACACTCAACATCATCTTTTCTTTTCTCAGCATCACCTTTCTCTTTGCTCGGCATCAACTTTACTTTGCTCGGCATTAACCTTCCAGTGAACTGTTAGTGCTAGATAAACAATGTATCACTTTTCCAAAGTGCCAAATGATCAAGTACCCTGGTTTATACTCATAACTAAACCATTTCCTTAGTCTTCTTGTTATCCCATTCTTTTCAAATCTTTATCAATCAATGGATACGGTACTCAAACATACAACAATAGTCTCACCAGTTAAGGTTTGACATCAATGACAAAATAATAATTATCTACATTGTAGAAATCTTTCCAACATCTATATCCACAAGTTCTTGGCTATTGCGAGAAAGAGCAAAAGGAAGTGAGGTAAATTGTTCTTCTCATAATCCAGGTGTAGGAAAATGACGAGTTTCAAGAAAACCCTCTAGTATTTTCTTAATTTTGAAGCCTACCTATTCTGAAAGTTAAGTTTTCCTATGTGTTTCTGTTTTATCTTCTACTCCTTATAAAAATTTCCCCCAGTTCAGTCATGTCTTCCTCCAAATTGAATATCCTTAGAGAGAACAAGACTACTCCTTTGACTAGCTTCCTCAAACAGATGGGTGAAACATTCCTATTGGATGTGAATTTAGGTAAGTTATTGAGTATGTTAAAAAAAGTGAAGGTGAAATCAATGAATGCTAAGATTGTAGAGAGTGGACTGTTAGAAGCCATGGGGTTTCCTGAAGTAATGCCCTGCCCAGAGCTGGAGATGGAGTGCTGTAACAATTATGATAAATTTAGTAGGTGAATTCACACCTTGTTTAGTGATGTATTGGTGTATGTTAATAGGAAAGTGATCATGGAAGCCTTAAGAATCACTCCTACCAAATTTTACGGAGACTGGACTATTTGCAAAGAACAAGCATATTTTGACTAGAATAGAAAGGATTTCACCAACACCATAGCCATAATATAGTTTTTGAAACCAGAGAAGGGAGGATCTTGCCTACCCGGACCATTGAAGAAAGATCACCTAATTGAGGATGTGCAAGACATGGTCATTTTGTTGAAGAGGTTAAAAGGGAACCCACATGATATCTTGTGGGAAGATTGGATGTACATGTTTATTCAAGCTATTCTTGGTGATGGAACATTGGTTGATTGGGATGAGACCATAGAAAACCAACTTTATGAGCAGGTGTATCAGGCGGTGGAAGTAACCAAATTTAACATGTCCTCATACCTCTTCTATATCTTGGCTTGCTGCAGAAACTGGGAAGGTCTTCCCCATGAACCGTGGATGAAAGACATGAAGATATTTGAATACTTTTATCTACTACAGAAGAAAAGGAATCCTAAATTTTTTAGGAGAGTCCAATATGTGTTCTTAGCCAAACTCTTTTTTGAATTGAGAGGGAAATAAAATCAAAGACTATCTGAAGATGTCGTTGAGCTTATCAAAATTTATGGTAGTTTTTACATACAGTTTCCAAGGTTTACCTATTTGAGGGTTGGGGGTTTCAGTGGAGAGCCTTTGAAATTACTAAGATATTGCCTAGATAAGTATATCCTAATAGAAGTCTTTAGGAAAATAGTTCAGGTTGAGAAGAAGTACAAACTCAAAAGAGGAGCTAACTACTTATTCCCTATTGAACTTGGTCATTACCACTGTAAAATCAAACAAGACACACCATCCTTATAAGCTAAATTGAAGAAGATGAATTTGAATATGTATCAAGCTAGGAGCTATTTTGACAGTAAAAACTTTGTTGTGAGCCATTTCTATGTAGACGCAAATTTCCTCCATCAACCTCAACTAGAAGTTTATTGGGATGATTGTGTAGATGAGTATGAAGTAAGAAAAAGGCTCTAGTCTAGGTTCACACTAAGACAAATTATCACCCTGAAAGTGCAAATTGATGTTAAGGGGATTGAGGATGAGAGAGATGAGGATGTATTAGATCCTAAATATACAAAACTTGTTGAATGTATGCCCATCCTAAAGATAGATTGGAGCAAAAGAGAAGTGGAGGATGTCAGAGTGGAAGCTCATAATGTGATAAGAAGAAAAAAACAATGGTTGAAAGACAAAAGAAAGGGGAAATCAAAAGGTGTTGAACACAACTTCAGAGATGATTCAATAAACCCAAAAGATAGGTCCCCACCCATATGTACTAATAAGATTGAACAATTATCTGCTACAGGTGAACGAAGGTCAGAAGTAAAAATTTTCCCTAAAGAGAAGGAACTTTCCATCATGCAACCAACTATGAGGATCACCCATTCAAGGAGCAAGAGGAAAACCAAACTCACTCAAGCGCCCCACATTGTGGTGGATTTAGAAATGACTGAAGGTGAAAAGGATCAAGCAAAAGAGTCAGTCATGGATAATCCTAAAGGAAGTCCAATAGGTGAAGGTAAGAAAGCATAGGTGGAATTATTTTGCCAAGATTTATTGGCATGAGGGAATCCTTTAGATTTTAAGACTCCCCAAAATAAGAATAGTACAAAGGCTCCAAATTGGCTCAAGCTATCTATGAGAAAGCAGTGCAACATAGTACTGGTATACACACTGATTGGAGACATGGTAAGTAAATACCTTGGAAAGACACAAAAGAATAAGAAGCCTAAAACTAAAGCTTTATTAGAGGTGGATGAAGATACATGATACTGAATCTCTTATATTTTCAAGCCTTCTACTGAAAAAATAGTGATAAAGTCTCTCAACAAGACTATAATGTTGAAAAGGTGAACCTAGGTCAAGCAACCAGGTCGGTTGACATGAAGGTCTTTGAATCAAGTAACATGAAAATCAGCCAAATAATCTGGAAAGAATGGAGAGACAAGAAAGTTCTTAAGCAGTATTTGAACCCGATTGCTGAATACATTCATGCACTTCAAAATCCTAAACCTTTAGCTTCGGCACATGTGTCTCCTAAAATTGATGTCAAGTCTTCATCAAGCCAGAAATTGTTAGACCAAGTGTAGAGAGATAGAGTAGTATAAAAAATAGTCTCTGATTGGATACAAAAAGTCACTAAAGAAGTAGTGGATTATATTTCAAACCTTGATAACACCCATCATCAAAATCTCATGATTTTTAAGGAATTAGAAATAGAGATTACCAGCCAGGTTGAAGAAACAAACAAATGGGACAATGAGATTACAAACATGGAGAATATTCATACCTATGGTGTAGCTGAGTTCCTTGCAAAAAAATCAAATACCAGGGCTTGATGAAAATTCACTGTTTGTGGCCAAGGTAAACATGGAGTGGAGGAATAAAATTGCTAAACAAGGAATACAAGAGTTATCAGAGCTCCTAAAAGAGATTAATTTCCTTAATGAAATCATCAACAATGATCTCAAATTCCTTGATGTTAAGCTAATGATAAATGAAGAAGATCCAAAATGAAAGGAAGATCAGGTGATTATGTCATTCAGAGACAAGATTAAAGCCTTGAAAGAGACAAAGAATTTGGAAATTAATGATTTCTCAACTATAGCCCGAGTAGATTCTACGTTGATAATTGGCTGTGAGCACCTAGAGGTACACAAGGATAAGTTGGTATAGGTTTAGATTGACTAGAAGATATGGAAATAATGGATAGGAGCCATCAGGATGCCTAACCAACAAATTATAATAGATTTCTTAGCTACATATGAGGAATGGAGTACTACTTGAAAGGCTAGACATGTCCTTGATCAACCTGAAGATACTTCCTGTAGACATCCAAAAATATTAATATTATTATTAATATTAATTTCCCTCCTATTCCTCTAACTATTTAATTCAAATCAATTAAATAGTTTCATTTACCAATAGTTTAAACACTATTCTAATGTATTTTATTTAAATACATTTACCTCCACAAAATCCCCTTTTAATAAATTTATATTTATTAAAACTCTCCATTTTCTTAATTCTTCTAAGCTATGATCTATTCAAATTTAATTTGAATTAAATCTAAACCCTAGCTAGGAACCTATTAATCCTACCCTACAGCCTACCCTATTCCTACCCTACTCCCATCACCTCATATCCTAAATATGTTTCCACACCT
>MU224951.1:1964122-2004043 GCA_018584345.1 Thuja plicata
TAATCCATCTTATCTTATTAGATTCATCTTGCATTTTCAGGTCCATTTCATTTGCATTGTTAGATTTCAGGTCCATTTCATTTGCATCATGTTAGGTTCATTATCTTGCATTCATCCATTTTTATCATTTAGGTTCATTTTAGATTCATTCCTCTAGCATCATTTGCATCATATTAGGCTCATTATCTTGCATTCATCCATTTTTATCATTCAGGTTCATTTTAGATTCATTCCTCTAGCATTATTTGCATCATATTAGGCTCATTATCTTGCATTCATCCATTTTTATCATTTAGGTTCTTTTTAGATTCATTCCTCTAGCATCATATTAGGCTCATTATCTTGCATTCATCCATTTTTATCATTTAGGTTCATTTTAGATCCATTCATTTAACATCATTTGCATCATGATAGGTTCATTATCATTTTTCATCATCTAAGGTCATTTTTAGCTTGCATTCATCCATTTTTATTATTTAACATCATTACAACATTTAGGTTCATTATATCATTTGCAAACTTAAATCATTGTACAAACATGAATCATCTATGCATAATCATCTAACATCAATACATATATTACATCTAGGAATAACAACACATCACATCCTGCATCCATACACGTCAGTACATCATATACATATCAACATCATCCATCCTGCATTGGTTAAACATCATATATATACATCACATCCTGCAAGCATCAAGTGTCAGTAATCATGTAATATGCATCATATAAATCATACATTTTAAGCATTATCATATAGATCATACACATCATAAGCATCAATAAGAGTCCTCATATGTATATCAATGTCTATCAATAAAATACATCATGTGCACCTCGGTGCCAATATACATGTATAAATCTCAAAAATACAAAATTGTGTGTCATATAATCCTCTGATGGCTCATGCTAGTGGCTGTGATGACTCACCCCCTGTCCCGGTGGTGGACATGGTGGCATCCCCACTGATCCCTGTGAGGCAGAGGTCCACGCTGTGCTCTGTGACTGAGATCTCTCTGAATAATCCCATCTCTATCCCTCTGGAACAAGCTAATGATAGAGTGCTCTATAGTGCGTTGCCTCTCTCCCTGCCCTATTTGCATCTCTATGGGCTGCGAACACATCTGACACCACCTGACCTACTCCACCTGTCACTGCCGCCTGTTGAGCGATATCTTGCTCTGCCCTGTATGTCTCAGCCCACCTCAATGCTGCATCCCTCTCCGAGGTCAATGCATCAATCTGCTCTGTGGTCTGATCCATCTGTGCGGTCAGCCTCTCTAACTGCCCTGTGAGTGTGTCTACCTCGATATGCATCTCGGTAGCATCTTGTGTCAGGTCTACCATAGAGAACTCACCTGAATCCACTCTACCTTGTAGAATATCCAGTGCTCCCTCTGCCCTGTCAGCCTGTGTCATCTTCGTAGCCAATAATCCCTGTATCCAGGCTATCTCAGTATGCAGGCTCGCATCAGATACCACCGCCTCATCTAACAACCCCTGTAGTCTAGTGCACTCTGTCTGTAAACTGTCTCACTATGTGAGGACACTATCATGTGTCTCTTGAGCCACGAAACCTGCAGGTGGCCCCTATGGCTGATCCTGTGGTGGCCCTGCTAGTGGCCCCTATGGCTGATCCTGTGGTGGCCCTGCTGGTGGCCCCTATGGCTGTGGCTGTGCCTGTGCCTGTGCTGGGGCCTGGGCCGGTACCTCTACTCGAGCCCTCACTCATCTCTGTGACCTCCTCCTCTATCCTGCTGTAGAGCTCTCAGGGGCATCCCCAACCTCGGTCCTGTCATCCACATCTAGGTCTCCTGTCGGCTGCTCATGCACAGCCACCTGTGCTGGATCTGTCAATCTCACAGGTGTATGTGCCACCCACCATGCGGCATACTCAGGGGTCATGCCTGCATCCACTACATCCAGCCATGCCACAAAATCTAACCGTGGAATCTCTCTCCAGGATGCCCTCACTGTGAGAGCATCAACATACCTGCCCCATGTGCCCACCTTCCTAGTGACATGAGGATGTAAGGCATCCTCTGCCACCACCCCCTGCTGTAATCTGAACTGTCTCTTGACTCTAGATGGCCGGTATCTCTCAATCTGATGGATGGTCCTGCCCAGTAGGAAGCAATCAGTCTGCACATATGAGAGGTATAGAAAATCCTTGAATCCATCCTCCACCCCTGTCGTCCAGTCCATCGTCCCCCATGGCTCACATAGCCTATATGGGGTCCAGCAGAAAACTTGAATCTCATCTAATAATCACCTCTAGTACCCTGTCTGTCCAACAGATGTATATCTAAGGGGTAGCCTATATCTATAGGCATATGGCTCCCCTGGCTACCAAGACTCTCTCACCCTCATGGGTCGGAACACTGCAATGTGGTCCTAGGCCCACACTAACAATAAAGTAACACCTGTCCCCATGTTGCGTGCCTCACGGTACACAGCCATGTGTAGGTCATGGTACAACTGACCTAGGACCACATATCCCCAGCAGTAGGAGGTCCCCTCCTCAAGCATCTGCGCTAGTGCCCAGGACCACCCCATCTCGAATCCATGTCTTTCCAGGTCCGCTAACATGCGTCCCCCGATCAATCCAGCAATGTACAGTGCTATGCGTCAAAGCCCCCTGTCCACAGCTGCCTTCCAAGGCATCTAGGTCCTATAGGTCGGTATCTACCTGATCAACCGGCAGAACGTGATCTCCATATAATTCTCACAGTCCTCCAATCAGTACTGAGGAATCGCTCCTCAGATTGGGATATGCAGAATCTACCACACGTCCTCTAGGGTGATTGTGGCCTCTCCAGTCGGTAAGTGAAATGTCATAGTATCACTGTGCCACCGCTCGATCAAGGCGGTCATCATACCATTGTGCACCCATAGCCTCGGCCAATGGGGCACATAGTCGAGCCCTACCACTGCTAACAGTCCCCAGTGATCCTCTGTCAGCTGCACCTCCAACTCCATCGTCGGTGGCCAATGCTCCTGTGATCCCAAGGGTGGGAACTGCTCCTGCACAATTTTCAGAAGCCACCATGTCAGTCGCTTATTTCTCCTAGTCATAGTCGTAACCCTTTCTAGAATGGGGCATTTTTCCCCTAGGTCTCATGCCGACCCATTCCCAATTTTTGTTGGGTCCCCATTATTTCCTTTCCCAAGAGCGTTTGCCCTTTTAGGCGCAAACGCCAGTTCAGCCAAAAATGCCGGTTCATACACTGACATCTTTGACTATTTTTCACATACCAGCGTCTTCAAAGACGCCGGTCCAGCTACCCACGGCTCCGGAGGCCGCCGATCCAGGGATCGGCATCTGCGGAGATGTCGATCCGGGGATTGGCGTCCTCACAGATGCTGGTTCATGAACCGGCGTCTCCGGTCTGAAATCCCTTTAACCCCTATTAATGACTACCCACCCGAGCAAAAACATAATAAATGCGTTAAAGACTGAAAATATGAGGTCATGGATAGTCTACTCACCGGGACCTGTCGCTCGGCAGGCCTCCCGTGTGTCCTGACGCGCTCACCAAGCTGCCCCTTCATCCTCTTGTCAGCCATGTTTTTCACTCAGAGCTCAGTTTTTACTATTCACTATTCACAAATGACCTTCATTTGCCCCCCAGCCCCTCTTATAGCCCCTATTTTCCCAAAATTTTGTATGTATTGTCATTTTGCACATTTTGTCCTGTTGCATAAGCCTCAACACACATAAAATTCACCCAAAAACATTCATAAATCATTCAAAATTCCAAAAATCCAAAAAAAAAATAAAAATAAAAATAAAAATTTAGAAACCAAAAAAATTCAAACATCACACAATCACGCAATAGACATTCTTCGACATGATTTTGCCTCTTGCAACTGCGACCATATTTTTCACAAAATCACTTTAGTGGCTGATTATCCTTGCCCTTTACTCTGTTCTCAATTTTTTGCCAATGAATGTCTTTTCATTTAATACAATCAAATCATCATCTCGCCTGTCCAGATGCATCCTTCCGACATCGGCATATCAGATCTTTCATTGCTATCTCCTGTTCATGGAAAGAACTTTGGACCGAAAGACTGCTTGGTCATGAGGCCTTCTTTAATGATTTTATCTTTTTGTGTCATTATCACCTTACTCATCACTTCCTTGATCTACTATATCCTGGTACGTGGTGACGGGTCAAGAATGATACATGTGTCTTTTGCAGTGTGCTTTGTTTGAGTGTCTAGTCCACGCAAAGGAACCTTGTCATCTGTGTTTTCTAACACCTGATGCATACCTCCTCTTGCAATATTAAAATCGGATGTGCTCTCCATATTTTTCACACAAATGGATCCCAATGCATATTTAGCTGCATTTATTTTGCATTCTCTTTTTTAGCTGCATTGTTCATTGCATTTCAGAAGGCTTCTATTTATTCCCTCCCCCCTTTTCCTCTTTACCATTTCATCCTTTTCGAGAAAATCCCACACCATTGTCTTCGCTATGTCCTTTTCTCGAGGGGGCACAACCCTATATCAATCATCCAATGACTCATTTTCTTATCTTTGACGAAACGTCACTTGCGACGCTGCGTCAAAGAGGGGAAAAATGTAGACATCTAAAAATAATAATATTATTATTAATATTAATTTCGCTTCTATTCCTCTAACTATTTAATTCAAATCAATTAAATAGTTTCATTTACCAATAGTTTAAACACTATTCTAATGTATTTTATTTAAATACATTTACCTCCACAAAATCGCCTTTTAATAAATTTATATTTATTAAAACCCTCCATTTTCTTAGTTCTTCTAAGCTTTGATCTATTCAAATTTAATTTGAATTAAATCTAAACCCTAGCTAGGAACCTATTAATCCTACCCTACAGCCTACCCTATTCCTACCCTACTCCCATCACCTCATATCCTAGATATGTTTCCACACCTAACTGCCCTCTGATCGTGCTTAAATGGGTGATTCCTAACCTTTTTAAGGCTAATGGGATGCTCACCCACATGGGGAAATTATCTCCAAAATGGGTACCCATTCTTCTTAAATTCTTTCTTACAACCTTGTCCCCCCTTTTTAAAATATTGAGCTACTCAATATTTATGCCAATTTTGACTTAAAATTGGCCATCTTTTCAAAGCCATGTGTCTCCTATGTGGCTCTTATGTGGTTGCCACATAGGTGCCACTTCATCCAAGCCTCTTCCTCTCTCTAAAAATCCTATAAATAGAGGCCTTCTCCTCTCATTTTTTTCATCTCTCATTTTGCATTGTTATCATGCTAGTATTATCTTAGAATTGTTATTTATGCTTTCATGCTAATGCTCTTAGATGTTAGTTTATATTTCCATTTGCTTAAATCATCAAGACATCACATGTTAGGGTCTTAATTTGGTAAATGAATCATAGTTTCTTCATAAGACTTTCATATCATCCTCACTTGCATAAGTTCATATCATCATTTTGAAGAGGATTTTGAGACTAGTTTCTTCATAACTAGTTCTTGAATCTTTCTTCTTGTTATCTAGTATCATTACATATTTTGCATTGGGATCTATGGTCATTGTGTGTTTGAGAGAGCACACCCACATATATTCAAAATAAGAAAATCAAAATGAGTAGATTAGGGTGCAAAATGTTATTTACTCATTTTTTAGCTTAATCTGATGTTATTTGGTGTCTTTGTTGTTAGTTTGATCTCTTACATGCTTTTCTTGTCATGATATATGCTAACCCGTTAATTTTTGCATGTTTGAGCTTGCTCCTAACAAATTGAAGGATTCCATATACACATTGCCACACCAAATGCTAAATAGATCATGCCCAGAGATAGTTCTTTCAATTTTTGCTCTGTTTTAAGCTTAATTAGTTTTTAGAAATAGGTTTTTTTGGAAAAGCTTTGGAGAAGTTAGCTTTAAAAACTAAATATGCCCCGCATGGCTATATATTGGAATTTTCTTGACTCAATGAGGGTCAATTCTCTAGTTTAAAAAAAAACATCTTTATATTGTTAATTTGAAGGCTGATACTTGGATTTTATTTTATTGATTGAACTAGATGGCATATAAATATAATATCAGTTGGTTTATATATCATATTATGGTTTTTCTCTGATGTTTTAGTTAAGTGGAATGTGTATATTTGGTTTCAGTTCGAATTAGATTACATGTTACTATGATCTGTGTATATGCTATTAAATTCCTTGAATAATTTGAATTAGAGAGTTAGTTTTCAAGATCAATTTTGAAACCTTATTCCTATCAATCTCAAGTCGGTTCGCTTGTGATAAACTGAATTTATGATAAGCATATTCCATTTAATTTATAAGCTTATAATGGAATGTTGTTTTCCTTTAGTACTTCTTGGTTAAAAGTATTAGTTTATTCTTGTGAAATAAAGGAGTTAAAGATTAATCATTGTAGAAGGTAGCTACAAATTAGATGCAGAGACTATAGTCGTGAGTGACTAACTCAATTGATAGTGGTGGATTTCTCTCTAGATTAGGTTAAGAGTCAATTATTTTTCAAATTTTGAAAGAGGAAAATCTATCTACTAAAAAGTGGTAACCCCAATAGCCCCCAAACCTTAGAGGATATCCAACTTAGCCTTGGAACAATCCTAAAAATACCTATCTAGATTATCAGAATCCCATGCCTTAATGGAGACCTCCTCTAGGAAACTGGCAACAACCTCAAGGAAGCTGGCGAAAACCTCAAGGAAGTTTTCAACAACCTCAAGGATCATGGAAACCACCTCAAGGTAACTAGTAGAAAGCCCCACAATGGAGAGGAGGTCAGTATTGGCCAAATCAACTAGGTGGTTATCTTTAGCCACCTCAATAACCTCAACAACCAACATTAATGCCACCTGATGCAATCAAAAATAATGCATCTAAGCCCACATAGTTACTTGCACAGCCTGTGCCTAATCCTAACAAAAAGGAACAACAAGAACCTATTTACTTTTTAGACCCCAACCAATACCATGCCTATGCTCTAAATAATAGTGATGTCCATTTGAGCTCTGGAACAACTTTGCCAGCACCAGCCCCTCTAGTTATAATTGAGATGCCTACTAAGGAATTAGAGCAAGAAAGTCTTCCTATTGCACCTACCCAACAAGAGGTGATGCAATAAACTATAGTTCTTAAGCAATGTGATCCAATTCCTCCATTTCCACAAAGGTTAGAAGTTGAAATATCCAAACAAAAAGAGGAGTCAAGATTTAATATTCTAGACCAGATGAAACATATATATGTTTTGATTAAGTAAAAGTAGGATTTGAAAGGTCCTGAACCCTTGTACAAAAGATCATAAGATAGACAAACCTGATCAGTCAACTACCAAAAGATGAGATAGAGGAGAAATAAGGACCCATGGCCCAACAATCCAAAAAGTAGAGAAAGATAGCCCGAAAGGAAAAGACAACACACGGGGAGCTAGATAGTCTCCATCAGATCTTTAGCTTGCTTAGCGAGAAGCTCCATATTTCCCACCGAAATTTTAAGGTCTTCGAGATCCATATCTTTCTTCTTTATACTTGCATGAGAGTGGATGCTAGAAACCAAACCCTCCTTGGAGTCCTTACTCTCCTCCCCTCTGATAGCCTTGAACCTATCCATTAAATTCTTGCACTGGTCAATAGAAACTTTTAGAATATTGAAGCTTTGATCACGGTTTTTTTTGATCAGCATTTCCATTTTCTCCACTTTTCCTTCCACAGAAGAAAAATGCACCTCACTTTTTCTAACTTCAGCTTCTTTACTCATTTTGTTGATCTTTTCCTCCATAGTCAGCACTTTTGTGCCTATATCCCCAAAGGCTTCACCCCTGTTAATAGCTTCAGTCCAATTCTTCAAAGTGGTAGCCATCGACTCCTCCCAAAAGGTAGAAACTTTAATCATATCCACTATCTTTCCTTGTTCCTTAATCTTAGCCTTCATATTCATAGTATCCTGTGCTATGGTAGCCAAAAACCTCCCAAAAGAAATAATGTTGTCTTTCTGGTCTATTCTAATATTAAAGCTTTCCTTTTTGTCCCTTGTTGTAGCAGTGTTGTCCTTCTCCTGAGTACTTACATTTTTTTCCTCAACCTTACTTTGGGTATTTCCTAATACCTTATCCACCTTCTCCTTTTTCTCCGGGCTCTCATAAGTAGGTTCCTCCTCATCAGAGGAGATAAGGATACCCTTATTATTCTTGATTTTCTTAATAACAAAAGGATTTTTCTTAAGACAAGCTTTCCTTTTTTTGTTTCTTTTGGGGTTTTCATCATCTTCAATTCTAAAACCCTCCAAATTAGGGTTCATCTCATCATACTCCTACTTTTTCTTAGGAATTTTCTTAGAGGAACTGCCCTTCATGCTTCCCATCCCTCTGGTGGTAATAGTGTTCATCTTGTCCTCGGTATCATCATCAAATCTTTCTCCTGACTCTTCGTCCTTAGTCTCCACATCATTAAGGATCTTTCCCTTACACACATTTTTATTAATTTTCATCATTTTTAACACATCATAAATGAGAACCATCAGACCTTGGTGAGAGGCATGATCCCCAAAAGGGTCATTCTAAAATTCCCTCATAGTGACATTCAGAGAGCTCATAAGATAGAAAGGAATGCTCATAACCTCATTATGCCTAAAATGATTCAGGATAAAAAAGTGATGCCCGTAGGCTCTAGAAAATCTCCCATCAAGGGTAAGATAACAAATAGCAGCATATAAAACAAAACACCAAGGGCGGCTAATATTATTAGGACTGAAAAAACCTCCTACCTTCTTCGCCAATCTGTCAGCCTCTTCATCATTCTTTGGAAATCTCTCATAGGCTTTGTCAGAGTAGCTGTGATCATGATAGAACTTCATACCATCCGTAGGTAAGCCAGTGGCCTTTGTAATGAGATGCTCATTGATATCTATCCATTGATTGTTGAAGTAAATATTCCCTTTCTTCCAATTATGCATGAAAAAACTAGTAATTGCAGGGTTTCCCCCACACAACTTCTCCATGTATGTAGAAAAGTTCCCCTTCTAGATAATATCCCACACTTTCTGATTTTTCTTCCACTCACTGCAGTCTGAAGGTTCATGTCTTTTCTTGCTCTTACCCATTCTATATCTGCTAACAATGTTGCTCTGGTTTTATCTGTGCTTAATTTTACCATTTTTCTCCTTTCTAATAATGTAATCCACAATTTTTGAGGGTACCCAGAATCTGTGTGAAATAGCATGTTGACACCAAGTGGCATTGAAGAGGATGAACACCTCATAATTAATTATTTTTCACTTCTCTAATTAATTGTTTTTCACTTCTCTAAATTCTATAGATCATCTCCTTATGTATAAGGGATTTGATATCGTACAACAGACTGATTTTATTATGCTAAGTAAAGATAAGATTATTATTACATGCGTAATTAGCTGCCCAATCTGCACTTGCATTACCTTCATGATACATGTGTAATAATACAATTATTCATAGTCTTGATTATAGACTTGGCATAACCAATAATATTACTAATCTCCCAAGAGGGGTTATAAATATTATTAAGGGTCTTGACAATATTCAGGGAATCCCCTTCAAGCCAAACATTTTTGTAATTGTAATCTTTAGCCATGATAAGACCATAGAGGGCCACTAGATCCTCTACCATATGGTTATTTTGAACACCAATTGGTATGGCCCTCATAGCTATACAATGTCCTCTCTCATCATGGATGACCATGCCACAACCCGCAATTCCAGGATTACCTTTTGATGCCCCATCAAAGTTAATCTTTTTCCATCCTATCAGAGGGCTTTCCCAGACCACTCCCTCTTTGTTATTGATTTGAGCTTCCTCATCCAAATGTATACCCCATTTTTTGAGAATTGCACAATCCTCTATCCCTTTAGAATCATCTTTTATCTTCATGATTTTGAAATTCTCAATAATCACTCTGAATTTTCATGTATAAGATTTTAGGGGAATTCTCATTCTCTCTGAAAATTATTTCATTTCTTTCCTTCCATATTGTCCACGTAATATGGGGGAGGTCAATGTGCCATATATTTCTAATACATTCACTTCTATTATTAATGCCCCAAGAATTGAACATATTCTGAATATCATAAGGTAAAACCCAATCCATATTAAAAGCCTTCAGCCAATAAGACCATATCTCATTAGCATAACTACAATGAAGAAATAGATGGTTGACAGATTCTTCCTCCTCGCTGCACATAACACACATATTAGTAATATACATTCCTCTACTCTTGAGGTTATCAAGAGCAAGGATTTTGTTTTGAATCATGGTCCAGAATAAGATATTGATCTTAGGGGTAAGCCCTTTGATCCAAGCCTTGGCCGAAAAAGGATTTTCACTATTTTCATAATTGAGATTATAGGCTGATCCCACAGTGATACAATTATTAGTAGTATGTTTCCATATTAAAGAATCATCTTCAGAGTTAAGAATCATGGCATTGAGGGTAATATCCAGGGAAAGAAGAGTAGCATCCACAGTAGTTAAATCCTTCCACTCACCCTTACATCTATATTCCATGACTTTAGTACCAATTTTTTCTTTACATGTATCAGCAAAGGGACCCCAAACAGTATTCATAGCAAGAGGCTGGTTGCTGATCCATATATCATCCCAGAAATACACTTTATCCCCCTTGCCCACTTTCCACTTAACACCTTTTCTAATGGTATTTTTGGCTTTAATTATATTCTTCCATATACAAGATCCCACTAGGAAGTCATCAGTATTAAGAAATTCATTAATAGAATTAGAATTCCTGTTATATTTGCTATGCCAGATAGAATTCCATTCACATTTCAAGGTAAAGCCCCTCCAACCAATTTTAGCAAGGAGATCTTCATTCATACTTTTAATTTTTCTTATTCCCAGACCACCTTTAGATTTTGGCATACAAACTTTGTCCCAGGAAATAAGAGCAAATCTTTTATTTTTTCAACACCATTCCAGAGAAAATGTCATTGAATTTTCTCAATGGCCTTAGCAAATTTATTGGGAATTCTATAAAGGCTAAGAGAATAAGTAGTCATACTCTGAAGAGAAGATTTAAGGAGTTGGATTTTACCAGCCTGATTGAGCATAGCTCCTTTCCATCCAGTAAGTTTCTTGTGAAATTTGTCCACTAGAGAACTCCAAAAGGAATTAGTGGGATTGATCCCAAGGGGAAGACCCAGGTAGGTAGCAGGGAGCTAGCCAATTTGGCATTCCATAATTCTACTAATCTTATGCTGTCTATACTCAGGGGTGTTAATAAAATAAATAAAGCTTTTATTCCAATTGATAATCTAACCAGTAGCCTTATGATAATTGTTGAGGATTTTTCTCAGGTTCTGAGCTTCATTTATAGTAACTTCTCCCATACAAATAGAATCATCCATGAATTACTGGTGGGAGCAAACATAATTTGAGGAGGAGGGTCTTAACCCTTTGAGATCTCCTTTTCTAACAATACTATCAATATATCTCTCCATGCATTCTGCTATAATCAGAAACAAAACTAGAGATAGAGGATCTCCATGCTTTAATCCTCTGGATGATTTAAAAAAGGATGAAGGAGATCTATTCACTAAAACAGAGAAAGAGGGAGAGGACACCAACTGCATGATCATTTTAATACATTTGGGGTTGAAACCAAAGGCCATCAAAGTTTTATGTAGAAAATTCCAGTCTACTCTATCATAAGCTTTGGAGAGGTCAATCTTTAGAATGAAGCCCTCTTTTCTTGCCATATTCAGTGAGTGTATGTTCTCATGAACAATAATTATAGAATCTAAAATCTACCTGCCCGAAATAAATCTAGTTTGTTGATGTGCAATGATCTTAGGGAGCAGATTCAAAATCCTAGAAGTAATCACTTTAGAAATAATTTTGTAGGAAGAACTACATAGACTAATAGGTCAAAAAAGATCCATACTATCTACCCCTACCTTTTTCAAAATAAGAGAAATAAAAGTACCATTCATCTCTTTGAGAATTCTCTTAGATCCAAAGAATTCTTTAACAACATCAGTGATATCCTTATGAATAATATCACAATAATCTTGAAAAAAAATATAGGAAATCCATCAGGACCTGGATCTCATCAATAGAAGGAATTGCAGTCAGAAAGTGATTGTCGTCGTCTGTCAGAATTTTAGGTATACTCTCCAGAAGATTCCCTTGAAGATTCTGGTCAAGCTAGTCATCCTGGGAGAGAAGGTTAGAAAAGAAGATCTTAGCTTCCTTGGAGATATCCTCATCCCTCTCCACTTCTCTTTCTTCAACTTTAAGTTTAGATATTCTATTGGCTGCCTTGTGCTTAGTGGCAGTCACATGAAAGAACTTAGTGTTCCTATCCCCCTCTCTAAGCCAAGTGTTTCTAGATCTCTGTTTCTAGAAGATTTCCTCTTTGTGCACAATGTCATGGTATTTTATCAAAATTTCACTTTCTTTCTCTTTGGGAACTTTAATATACCCTTCCTTTTGTATTGAATCTTGGATCTCCTTAAGCTTAATCATGATATCTGACTTAGAGGAAAATATATTGCAAAAATTTTCTTTATTCCATCTCTTAATATTATCTTTAACATGTTTCAGTTTATAGGTCAACCTGTACATAGTGGTTCCTTCTATTTTAATCTTCCACCATTCACTAATTTTGAGATACATTTCAGTGTGAACAATCCACATTTTGTCAAATCTGAAAGGATAGTTTTTACTTTTAGATATAGAATCAACAATAAAAGACAATGGGTAGTGGTCAGACCCAGCCCTGATAAAGGCTGTTAGGTAACAATTATAATGCTGAAACCAATCATTAGAGATTAAGGCTCTATCTAGTCTTACATGAATTAGATCATCACCCGATCTCCGGTTAGACCAGGTATAGTTGATACCTTGGAGATCAATATCATTGAGAGCTTGTCTAGATATGAAGTTCATCAGATCAACCCTACTGACCAAATTAGGTTGAGATCCACCAGATTTTTCATCTTCCTTGAAGTCTCCCATAATAATCCAACTTTCATTCTCAAAGGACTTCATGGCCCGGTCCAGTTTGTCCCTGAAACATATATATGTTATGATACCTCTCTTCCAAGCTATAAAATATGTTCTTCTATAGTAAATCTATTAAAGAAGTGTGTCTCAAGAAACTAGGTAGGAAATAGAAAGATCCATAGATAGTCCTTATTCTTGGTCAATTAGAAGATATTATGCTTGGTAAGGTGGTAGTACCCAAGTATTTTGACCCTGGTATCCCTGTAGTTGGAGTCACAATCAATGGTATCCAAGTTAAAAATTCCTTAATAGACTTAGGGGAAAAAAATAATGTGATGAAAAAAGATACTATGCAACATCTTCAAATTACCAACCTTACGTCTACACCTATTGTCTTGCAACTAGCTGACAGCTCAACCATCAAGCTTGATGAGATGGTAGAGGATTTAGTAGTTACCTTGGATTTTTTGGAGTACCCAACTGCTTTCATGATACTCTCTCCTAAAGACACATTGGGGGGATATCCTATCATCTTAGTAAGGCCTTGGTTAGATACAACTAATGTATACATAGGATGTCAGTAAGGGGGTATGACTATCTCAGATGGTGTTTCTACAAAGAAGCTTTCTCTCTATCCACCAGCCCAACCCCAACCTAGTATAGTCCAACTGACATGACTAGAATTAGGAGAATAATTTTAGGATTAATTCCATTGTGTAGCTCATGATTCTTGATTGAGATCCTTTCTTTCATCTTAAGGAGGAGGATGAAAGGCTCAACAATATTATTCAAAACCATTATGGGGAGTCTGAATAATATTTTGGTTGTTCATCACATCAATGTTCACTGCAAATAATTCTCCCTTCCTCTAGTTCAAAAAACTTTCCTATAGCTACATATGTGGTTCATACATTATCGCCACTTCAAATTCAAATACCATTACTCACTAAGGAATCCATGATTGAGTTGAAAAAACAAATAGAAGTCTCACCAAGTAGATTTTTGAGTATCAATAGCAAGCTTCCCCAAGAACACTAGAATTCTCTGATAACATTGCTTCAATATCATAAAAATGCTTTTCCTTGGGATTATGGTGACATATAGGGTTTGGATCCTAAGTTATGCACTCATATAATTTATATCAAAGAAGATAGTATGTCAGTAAGACAATCCTAAAGAAGATTTAATCCTACACTCAATGAGATAGTAAAAGGGGAGTAGAAAAAAATATTAAATGTTGGTTTCATCTACCCTATCTCTGACAGACAATAGGTGCCACCTCTTGTCTTTGTTCCTAAGAAATGAGGGAAGTGGAGAGTTTGTGTAGACTATAGGGATTTGAATACTTTTACCAAAAAGTATCATTTCCTTCTTCCATTCATAGATCAGGTCTTAGACTCTTTGGGAGGAAAGAAGCATTTCTCATTTTTGGATGGATTTAGTGGTTACAACCAAATTAAAATTTCACCAGAGGATCAAGAGAAAAAAAAATTTACCTGCCCCTGGAGAAATTATGCATGTTCTTCCATTTGGCTTACGTAATGCTCCAAAAACTTTCCAAAGAGAAGTCATTAGTATATTTTCTAATATTTCTCATGATTGTATGGAAATATACATGGATGAATTTACCACATATGGGATAACATTGTAAGAAGCCTTGATAAATTTAGGAAAACTGATGATTATATGTGCACATCACAACCTTTCCTTGAATAGTGATAAGTGTTTCATGATGATGTAAGAGGGAGTAGTAGTAGGAGACTATATTTTACAATCTGGTATTCAGGTTAATCTTGCAAAAATTGAAGTTATTCTTAACCTTACTATTGTTACAAATCCAAAATATGTTAGAAGCTTCTTGGGTCATGATGGATATTATAGGAGGCTTATTAAAGACTTTAGTAAAATGATAAGACCTTTGCATACTCTGCTGATGAAGGATTTAGAGTTTGATTGGACAAAACATTGTGAAGAAGCCTTTCTATATATAAAGTTAGTTTTCACTCAAGAACCAATCCTTAGGGGACCCAACTGATCACCTCCTTTTCATATTCACACTGATACATTAGACTATGCCATTGGAGCAGTTTTAGGCTAGAAAGAAGGTACTATTGAGAATGAAATTTATTTCATAAGAAAAAATCCAGAAGGACCAAAGTTAAACTACACTATAACAGAAAAGGAATTGTTATCAGTAATTTTTTCTCTTAACAATTTTAGGTATTCTAGTTATTAGATTTGTGTACATACATATCATACAACAATTAAGTACCTTGTAAACAAGACTTCCATAATAGGTAGACTAGCTAGATGGTTTCTTTTGATGTAGGAATTTCACATCACAGTAGTAGAAAAGTCAGGTAAAGCTAATGTAGTGGTAGATTTCCTATCCATAATCCAAACAAAGGGAGACTATGAGATTATTAATGATTCCTTTCTAGATGAACACTTATTTTATATAATAGCTTATATACCTTGGTATGTAGAAATAGAAAATTACCTAGCTGCTAACAAAATCCCTCCACATTTCTCACCAAAAGGGAAAATGTTGCTTGTTGAGAATTTTTTTAAAACTTTTCTTGAATAGCTGATTGTTTATTCTACACAGAGCCAGATCAATTAATGAGAAGATGTGTTTGGGAAGATGAGACATATGACATTCTTTATGCATGTCATGATGAACCTTGTGGAGGCCCTTTTGTAGCAAAGAGGAAAACACTTAAAATCTTGACCATAGGTTACTATTGGCCTACTTTACACAATATGCAAGAAAGTACACTAGAAAGTGTGATAGATGCCAGCGAATGGGAATAGATACTAAATCAGATGATATGCCAATGTATCCTTAGGTTGTTGCTACAATAATTGAAAAATGGGGATTGGACTTTGTTGTACCTATTAATCCTCTCTCAAATGGTAATTCTTATATTCTGGTGTGTACTCACTATGTTACACAATGGGTAGAGGTCAAGCTAATGAAGCATGCCAGAGATAACAAGATTGCAAAATTTATTTATGAAGAAATCTTTACCAGGTATGGGGTACCAAGAGATATTGTTACAAATTAAGGGGATCAATTCACACCAAAATTGCTAACAACATTAGTGAATGAGTACAACATTGGGCATAGGAAGTCAAGTCCCTATCACCCATAAGCCAATGGGAAAGTTGAAATCACAAACACGGAAATTGAGTCCATCCTTACCAAAATAGTGGAACTTCATATAAAGGATTGGGAAAATAGATTACCTATGGAAATTTGGGCTTACAGAACAACATGGAAGATAATAACTAGATTTACTCCCTTTGAAATGCTCTATGGGAAGGCTATTGTCATGCCTATTAAGTTTTAACATAAGACCCTCAAGAATGCATTAGAACTTGAAATGGATTTTTTTGCATCCCAAAAGGGTAGAGTCATGCAACTCAATGTTCTAGATGAAATTAGGAAGTCAACCCTACTCATACTCATGAAGCTCATTGCAAAATGAAGATATATCTTAGAATTAATATAACAATTATATTTTACCCTAGCTCCACATTTATTATAGAGCTTCTTCCTTCCTTGTGGAGCTTTCATAAAAAAAATTTTGAACCTAAAATTGGACCTTTCTCTTCTAGCCTTGACTTCCATTTTATAGAAACAAGGGAGAAAACAAGCTTCAAGCAAGAAGAGACACATGTTAGAAGCCCATATGGAAACTTGTGAATCCTACAACAACAATATTTTCAACTAGCTCCCAAAAAGTCTTCACATTTTAGTGTATGTGACGAGGAATGAAATAAAACTTCAACTGCATGTTGGTAGAAAAAAACTTGCATGATCCATGCAACCATCACTCTTGAATACTTCTAGATGGACCATGAGATGCGTCGAGAGATAGAGTATTTCCCTTCCTAGAAAGAAAACTTGAGCTCGACACGAAGGAAAAGTACCTCTAAACTAGAAGAGGAGCTTAAACCTTCATACCCAGGATTAGAGAAAGTGGAAAATAAGGCTCACAGGGAAACATAAAATGAGGAGAGGGGTTTGCAACTTCAGTGTTGTTGCATATATAATTTCTTGCTACCCTAAATCCATCTTAAAACTGTTTATTCCACCCTGTAGAACCTTTTCTACACCCCTAGGCCAACCAAAGTTGGAGGGGAGGAAGTGGAACAACCAAGAAGGGACTAAATAATGGGAAATGGATTTCAAGACCCCTCTAGTTATCCCTGCCACTTTCAAGACTCCCTTGATTATAAACATGCTCACCTAGAAGAACTTCCATCAAGTATCATAGAGCTTACAAAAACAATTTGTACAACACTTCTCAACCATCATTCTTCTCTCAATTGAAAACTACCTCAGAAAGCTATGAGGTCTATGTTCTTCTCTACCAACCAAGCCACCATCCTGTTGTATTTATAACTCAAAAACACTCCACTTGGTGGTGCTACCATTTCAATAATATTTTTTGAAGCTTACTCATCCTATCAATGATGTCAACCAAACCCAAATGCCTCCATTTTGAAGCTTTCCAATACAAGGATTAGAATAATCCATTGCCCCATACTTTTAATTCTTCTCAGGGATAGTTACTTGATCTTATCTTACTGCAAAAATCTCTAACAATCTGCACCTATTTGATCTTGTCAATATATCATATTTATATCAATATCAACCAGAATTAATACTGGTCCACCTACACCTCTAGAACTAGGTCTTATGGTGTCGTAGCACTTAGATCCTCTAGTGATGAGTCAAAAACCATATATTTTACCTATTCCTATGTCAAAAAGGCTACGCCCTATCCAGTGGTCATTTCCTGTATAGGTTATGATCAATGGCTCCAATCACCTCTTTTAAAATCATGTTTGAAACTTTGTAGTTGATCATCCTCTAGACCAGCACATCTGACAACACACAATGGTCATACTGAAATTGACCACCACAGTGGAAAGAAAGGCCCACCTTAGTGAATGAGAAATATCCAAGTCTATTCTCTATCATCATCCACTTCCACAGTCCTACACTCAACCTTGACCCCCAACGAGGACATGTGGAAGAAACTCATGATCCTACGAACCATAAATCTCCTAGGATTTTTATCGTGGGATCACATAAATCATCACATCCTACATATGGTTAACCTCTTTTCATCCTTGGACTTATTTCCTATTAAATATTTGTCAAGAAAATTTCTGCAAGCTTTGAAACATTGTCGTTTAAATTCACCATGTACTGAAAGATAAGCACTTTAGCTGCCCACCAATTTATTTATTAATTTTATTATAATAAATAACAGTAAAAATGAATTTCCCCATTAGCAAATCCAGAAAACTATTTATCGTTAACTGTCATCCATTTGTTCCCACCTTTTAGTCTCTCATTGGCGCAAGATACATGGAAACATCTCGTTATCCTTCACTGAATAAAGATTGATCAAGTTTGATCACATAATCAAAAGGAGCATTAATATTTAAAACACTTTATCCTTTGAACAAGTGATGTCATAAATTATCCTTCAAGCACCTTTTCTAACAGAACAAAAGATCTTCGTTGAAATTCAACACATGTTGAAAGATGGAAACATTAATAATCTGACCTTTAACCAAATGGATCGATAGACATAACATAAGGTATACATATATACCGCCAACCAATGAACATGCGACATATAGCACAATCTTGAATTCTCACAATCATTTGGGTCCTTATCGTGACATCATCACAGGATCACAAGGTGAATAATAAAGTAACACGTAGCCCACCACTTGAAAATGTAAAGGATCCTACCTAACATAAATAGTTAACTTATGAATTAGTAGAATAATATGAAGGGCTACAGAGATAGACTTAGGGAAATCACAACTTAAGGACTGAAAAAAATAAAGGGTCCTGTTGGTTCTTAAAAAATAGTAAGCCAGAAATTCTAACCAATAATTTTATGAAATGGCTAGCCTTCAATTATTGAAGCATAGTTAGATTCTAGACCATCTAACAAGGATTAGAAATACTTCTACACTTTAGGTTCTGCTAGATCTAGGTGGGTACACCTTCAAATGCTCATGTACAACAATTTAATAATATGATTGCATTTGGGAAAAAAACATACAATCTTCTTGATGCCCGACATATACCAGAGAAAGAAATGAAAATTAGACCAATCTGTACTAAGATTACTAAATAATATGGAGCTTGACAAAAGTATATAATATTTTTAACCAATATAAAAGATTAATGATATTTTCATATTTTGATTCTGATAGTTGGTCATAAAAAAAATAACTAGACCTTCTCACATGGAGATCAGTGCCTTAATCCTTTGGGAAAAACTTAGGATAAACTCATGAATAAATTTATGACAATATTGAACTAAGAAATTATCAGTTTGTAACAATTCCTACTGATAAATTTCCTACAAACACTTCTTATGATATCCTGCTATACAACTATATGAATCTGCAAAATATTTTGAATAATTATTTGATTACTTGAGTCAAAGTAATAAAATATTAGCATACACCTTCAACAACTTGTATTGAATGAAATAAATGCTTGACTCAAGTCATTCATAATTCATACATTTCAATAGAAGGAGAGATAATTGAGGAAATTTTTTCTTGCTCTATTCAAATATTATTATCAAGAAATTTAGAGTATATATCAAAACTTTGCCAATGACAAAACACTTTTCATTTTCTATATCAATATCTTTACATTTTTATCAGACCTGAAATCTATCAGACTTGACCTCTAAGACCAAAAATATGAAACTTATGATTCCTAGTGATCCTTCATTCCCGCCCTGATTTTCCCTTTTATAGAATACAAGGGAGAAATAAGCTTTAGGATCATGGAATGACACATCACTACTAAAAGAAAAAAATGTTTACAAAAATTGAGAGCTATGCACAAAATCAAATATCTTCCAAGATCAAAATGATTTATTCATCTTACTGAGAAAATATCCCTTTGATCTCCTTCACTTTCAATTATGGTAGCAACAATCACTTTTCAAATTCTTGTTAAGTACTTTTGCTGCCAAATGTCATATTCTAAATCTAATGGCCATTTGAATTTAATTTCCTCATCAACAATTTTCTTATAGGCCAAATATTTGACCACCACTTTGTTGATGGGACTTTGTGACTGGGTCCACCAATAGATGTGAGTTGTCACCAGGTACCGAGGTATCGACCAACTTTGTCTATAAATATTGCCCATAGAAATGAGATTCCCCAGGCCTCCAAGCACGTGAGAGTCAGGTCTCGATAGTGCGGGGCTCGGTTGGGAGATGTGACTATTTTTCGAGGGGGATAGCTGGTTATTTTCAACTCATCAACTCTGGGGATTCGATTAAACAGGGTTTCCACCAAGCATGCTTTCACTTAACAAATAAACTTAAAAAGATGGTGCAGAGTTAGAAGTATTTCATCTACCTATAGTTATGCTAAACATTCAAAACATTGACAATGCTCTAACACACTGTACTAAATACCAAAGAAATATACAACCATCAGCTTATATTTTATCAGTAGCAAAGAAAGGAGGTTGTTAATCTACTTTAAGCATTAGAGAAAAGGACACGAAGAACATAAAGCATAAAATACCATCAACCCAGAAGATAGAGTGCCAACAACATCATTGAGAGAACCCTTCCTTCTTCATTAACATCCTTCTAGCAAGCACTGGTGCGTGGTACAATGATAACTCCCAGGGAGAATTTAACTATTGAAAGCTTAAAACTATGGAGCATTGAGCTCTGCAACTAGGAAATGAGAAAAATCCTTTGCTATTAACTATGGACTGCAAAATCATCAATTTTGCTGACCCTTGGAATGAAGTTAGACTTATTATTTATACACATCTTTTGACCTAACCCTAACCCTAACTTACTATACATTTTATAATATAATACATTATCCAGTGGCCGGTACTACCTGCACCACATTACAAAATACCTTGAGATGGAAAAGGCCTAACATGTCAGAAGAATAAGACAAGAAAGATGGAGTGGAAGAATCAGCCTCGAGAAGAGAGCCGAGAAGGAGAAAGAAGAAATCTGATCCCCCAGGGATTGAGGCTACATGCCTCATAAATGGGAAAGCGATGCCCTATCTGCGATGTGCCAGGTGTACCATTGAAACAACACCTTGGGAAGACCATCTATAAAAAACCTCCCGTCGAGCTGACGTGCCTTGTTGTAGTTATCCATCTTTTGACAACCTTTATTACTGTCCTGAAAGTGACCGGTTGGCATTGGGATCTAAGACACGGGTCATGTGAAGAATTAAAAAATGTGGGACCCAGAACTCTGGGATCTGGGGACTTGCATTCCAAAAGAATAAAGAATACAAAATATGATGTCAGGCTAAATTCTCCATGATTCAGAGAACTTTATTGACTTATATTTTCTCCCAAGCCTCTAACACTTGGCTAATGCTCTCTTCATCTATGCTCTAGATGCTATCCCATCTACTACGGATAGCCTCCATTACATCCTCAACCTCTTCGGTCCCTCTCCAAAATTTGTTCACCATCTTAATGGCGTCGTGCAACCGAATCATGGTCTTTGACACATAGGACAACCTGCCTTGATCAAAATCTCTTCCCGGCAGATACAGGGATTCCATCCTTTCATCAAACTTGCCAAGGACATAATCCTCTGGGGTACATGTTTCAGTGGTGAGGGAATCAACTTGTGAAACCCCAACCATGAATGACTAGAATAATCCCAAGGGATATCAGGCACCTTTTATCTTTTCCTTTAAGGTCTTAACTGGTTCCTTGCAAGCCTCAATTTTGAAGGTAAGTCTAGAGTACTGGACCTAGAGGGAATCATATGATTCTTCTCCCAAAATGCCAGACTTTGTGGCAACCTCTTCGCCAATGTTGCAGATTTCTTCCAACTCAGCTTTCCATTTCTCATATTTTTCTAAGTCTTGCTCCCATATTTGAGCGGAGCTTTTGGCATGTCCAAGGGCAAGGTCTACCCTATAAAAGTCCAGGATGGACACCACCAAAAATTCTCTCATCATCATTATTTTCTCGGTTGCCCACCCATCTACTACTTGCGCCTTTTTCTTCATCATGCATAGTGAGTCCACGTTGCCCTATGCAAGCGGCAATCCAAAAGAAGGGGTTCCTGGGTGAACTTTGGCCAAGGGTCACGTTAGTTCTGCTAGAAGTGTGAGGAGATTGGCATTCATCTCTCTTTCCTCTTGCAGCTTCTGGCCTTATTTTTCATACCGGGCCTCTATAGCCTTGGGAGCCTCTTTTAGCAAGTTCAATTCCCCTTGCTTGTCTCTTTTCCCCAGCTCGACCTTTGTTATATTATAGTCTTCAGGCCTTGCGTCCATTATATCTATATTTGTCGGGGGTGTTGTGATGACTATAATGATGCTGCCTGCTAGGTTGGTCCGAAGAGTATGGACCACCTGTGCCCTTTTGGGCTTCTTTGTCTCAATATTCTTGGCCATCATCTCGGCTAGTGATAGAGGAGCGCCCGTAGTCGCCGCTGGAGATTTTCTTTTCTTGGTTTCTACCAGCCATTAGGGTGGCTGGGGTGGCTTGGCTGCCAATTCTTATTCATTAAGATCCATTTCCAAATCCGATAGTGCATTCCTTGAGTCTACGTTATCCTCAGGCTCTTTTTCCTACTCCTGTTCTGGTTCCTTTCTTGCTTCCTGTTCTTTTTCGGTTTCTTGTTCTCTAAAATCCTTGATATTTTCTGTCGTGCTGGAATCCTATGCAGAATCACCCAGAATCTTTTCTCCGGTCTCAATTTTTGTATTCTTAGGTACTTCATCTTCCCTGGTGGTATCAACAGCCTCTTCATTTTCTTCTTCCGAGACCTCCTAGTCCATTGGTTGCTGCTATTCTTGGGCCTTATTGGCCTCATCTTCTATAGTACTTTCTTCCTCCATTGGGACATCTTTCAGAGGTGGGTGAGGTTGCTGGCCAAAGTTTAGCAAGGTGATAGCTGTTATGACTTCACTGAAAGTACTTTGGGGCATTTGGTCACCCAAAGTTCCCAAAGGCACCTAGAGTGTGATGGTCAGAGGTACAGTTGTTCCCTGGGGTCCGGGTTCTCCTTCCATCGATGGCTCAAGTGTAGGTTGCCTTGGAAAATTTGTAGTCCCTTGGACTGGTATCTTTTCCTGTTCATGCTCTATTTGGGTTTCTCCCTGAGCCTCTTGCTCTGATCCATCTTCTTCTTTGGGAATTTTCTTCTCTGCAGGGGCCTCTTCTTTATCTTGAGCCTCGATTTCCTTCACTGTAATATTAACGCCTTGCTGGATCTCCAGAAGCTCCTCCACTGAGAATGTATCATCAAAATCATCATGTGATGGAGAGGAGTCTGAGATATCCTCAAGTTTGGGAGAATCTAAACTTACATCCACTGGGAGCTTCTCAGGCATACCAAGGATGACACTTGGTGTGGGGGTCATAGCTATTTTATTTTTCCTGGTTACAAAAGCCCTAGTGTCCAGAATGCTGGAAGACTCTGCCTCAGCAAAATTCTACCTATTCATCATTGTTGATAATGAAGGGGGTCTCATTGAGTGAGAAGCTACCATTGGGGTGATTGGGAGATCGGCAGCCACCTGCATGCTGATTTGTTGATTGGCCAATTTTGCTGCCTTCATTTGATCATGTAGCTTCGCCATTAAAAGTGTGGGAATTTGAGGGGATGCCTTGGGCACCGGGACTCTCTCCTTTTATTTTCCTTTGCTCACACTCACTTCAATGGGCACGAAAGATGAAGAAGGTCTGAAGTCAGCTGAAGAAGGGATGGTCTTCTTGACCGCTACTTTCTTGTAAGTGCTTTTGGGGCACACCCAGGAAAAATACTTGTGACTTGCTTCCTGGATGGGGTGGCATACCCCATCAATCATCAAATTCTCTGGAGTAGCCCAATCCACTGGAGGGAGGTCTAATTTGTCTAACCCTTGTCCCTTGTACACTGGATCTTCCAGCGGCCTGCCATCATTGAAATCCTTCAGGAAAGTTTGAAGGTCTAGCACCTCCATGAGCCCTTTGCTCATTCTTGTATGTTGCCGGGCCCTGAGATCAAAGCTATCATGGAAATCTACCCAGAAGTCTTCAATGTCCTCTTCATGCAGGGGGATGCCCTAGGTAGTGTGATGACAATCTTGCTCTGGGGATCATAATTCTTTTGGGCGTGGTTGAATTCAACCAGCCCCAATCCTTTTAACTCATTATTTGCCTCTTGGGCCACGGTGAGACTACATGTGTAATCCCCGCAAGAAAAGGGGAATGGGACGTTGATGACCTTCTTCACTATGAAGAAGGCGTGTAGATCCATCATCTTCCTGTAGAATTCTAAAAGAATAATCCTATCCCTGCAATACTGGGGAAGGATGTAGGGCTTCTTGTTGAAGCCCGTCACCCTGATGTATGTATGGTGTCTGAATTGAAAAAAATATTAGCCATAAGAATTGACTAGTGTCATTGCCGCCTGTGAGAGGCGGTACCCAAAATCTTGGGTAAGTGTAAGAATGTTGTTGTAAATGAAGGCGTCAATTACCTGATAGAAATTCTCGAAGCCAAGCTCCCATTGCAATTAGGGATAATGATCCCAAGGTGTGACCTATCCCAGACTATTCCCGAGCTCTCCAACTGTTCCTAGGCCTTGAAAAGCCATCCTTTGCTATTCCAATTCCCATAGCACATATGAAATCATATAAAATTGTGAATTTTGAGCGTCGGTCTTCATCTGTGTATCTACATGATTTGATATAATTACTGCCCAGTTGAAAGTCCTGTTGTGTGTTGTTATGCAGTATAAGAAATAATACATCCATGCTGAGAATTCCTGAGCGTGGGGCCATCTAAAGATTCTACACAAAAATATTATGCCTACTTGAATGGGCTCCTTGGAATCCCCACATGGAATTTCAAATTTCATCCTTTTATAGTCTCGCTTTGGAGACTTCAACCAATGATTATTGAGGTGTTGCCAGGAAATGATCTCGGCCTCACCAAATTCCTTTAGTGAGCTGGCCCTGGTGATGATGGTGGACCCTTTGAACTGTGGAATTCCCAAACCAAAAACAAAGGTGGGGGCATCCAATGTGATGATTGTGGCGGGATATTGCAGCGGCTAGTGATCTTGAAGCAAGACTGAGTGAGTGGCTGGATTATACAATGCCGCTAGCTGCCAGATAAGTTTGGTTGATTGTACCACATATGGAAAGTTCACAGCCTTGATGATGCCAGAGGAAGCTAGGCAAGTGGCTATCTTATCCCCCTATTCCTTTAACTTGTAAGTGGTCTGGATTAGACCCTGTAATTTGGCCTAACTCCCGGGGTCTAGATCTGTTATTTCATGAACTTTGGAGTCTATCTTGGACCCTACAACACCTCCATCCTTTGGATACTTAGAGGTTAGAGGTAGCTTGGCCAACATTCTTTCAATCTTTGATTTTGTGGCTTCCCAGGTAGAGGTGGTTGGTAGTTCAGGACTATCTGGAGGTGCAAAATCATTGGACATTTTGAATTAGCTTATCAACAACCTGCAAGACCGAAAAACCATCAAGACATATATAAACATAAATTAAAACTCTAGGAGATTTCTCACTAGCCCGCACCTGTCAGACAAATGTTAGAACCTACATCAAAAGTTCTGGAGTATCTAAAAATGAACATGGCTTGAGCATTCTAGAGTGTGCAGACACGGTGACAAGGAAAAGTAGGAGGCAAGATCCTGCTGGGAGTCTGGAGTCCAGAAAAACTAGTTGTTGCCGACGTGACTGGCAACAAGCCATACTCTAGTCATTGTGCATTGGCATGTGGGAAAATGGAAGGAAGAGTAAAGGTAGTTATGGTATTGATTAGAAAAAGTGGGCTAACACAGGGAGAAATTGAATGCCAGATTGGACACATTTTAAATGCCATATGTGGGAAATTAATCCCGCCATTAGTGCCATAAGACAAAGGAGAGAGAAAGCCACCATGGTTCGAACCAGTGAGGTGCTGAGTTTGAACTGTGATGACCTTTTCTTGGTGGGCTCAATCTTGTGAGGCAAAAATACATGACAGAGCATGAAGAACTTGCAAGCTTTGAGGGATATACACATCATATACACACAATATACAGAAAACATACATCATCTACAACAATATACAACAAAAACAAAACATAGAGAAACTTCCCAAAAACAAAAAATAGAAAAAGGGCATAGTATACACTATCCTACATCTACACAGAGGGTGGAAAACCCTCTAGCAGAGCCAACCCACCAACAGGTGGTAGACCAAACAATAAGAAATACAAAGATAGTAACAAAACAAAGCAAAGCTGAAATGAATAGAAACGAAAACAAAACAAACCAAAATGAAACAAAAATAGAGAGCGAAGGCAAGAACTAGAAACACCAACCTAGAATTCAAAGAACGGTGAAGGGAAAAAGCACTAAGACCACTCTGCAATAGTTTTGACCTCCAATGCCAAGAATAGCCACTGAAGATCGAATTGTCATTGTCCACTAAGCTTAGAGAAACTCGCACTCAATTTGCACTCAAATTGCTAATGAATCACTCTGAAAACTCTTAAGTGTTTTTAATTGTGGTGACTATGAAAATGACAGGTAAATCTTATTTATACCTGAGGTAAAAAGAAAGCTACATTCTCTCTGCAAACTTCAGAATAGGTGAACCTCCGGACTCCAGGCCTAGGGATTCCAACCAACTATGTCTTCTTATGAGGAGAAGACATCGTGGCAGAGAATCTCAGAGTCCAAAATCCAGCTTCTGGAAAGGAAACAACCAACTCTGGGACTGGGTCCCAGAGACGCGAACAAAAAAAACAAACCCTCCGGGAAGAAAAACCCAGAGAAGGAAACAAAATAAACAAGGGAAAAGAAAACAAGGAAAGAGCCCAAAAGCAAAAAGGGGGCACCCAACATTTTGCACACAAAATGTAGGGACAGGTATGCAGGGCATAACACACTTGATATTTTTCCTTTTCAAAATAATCCAAAAAGGACCAACATGTTAGCACACTTTCACTTAACATATCATGGTCACCATCTTCACATATAATAGCAACCTTGGCCATTAAAATATTTGTAGTTTGATCCAACCAATCCTGTAATTTCTTAATATCACCCCGATCATCAATTATGTAAGGCAACATATCTTTTTCCAGTTCCTTTAATCCCCTGAAGAAAACCTTTATTTTCCTTTCCATAGTGTCAGGAAAATCATGGAACTCATGCATTGAAATCACCGATTCATAGGCAGATTTGATCAAAGGGGTAGCATTACTGTCATATTGAGATCCAAGGCATATATCCCTCAATGTTTGGAATATTCTTACCCATTTATTAAAGATTGGTTCTAAGATACCTCTATCTTTTGTAAATACCTCCAACGCTTCACTAAGAACACAATATAACTGATGTACACTTTTCATTCTTCTAATCATTTTCTTACTAATATGTGTCAATACTGTATTGACTACATCATGTACATTTTTTTTGGATTCTTCCTTTTCTATATCAAAATATCCTTCTAATTTCTATATTTGTTTCCACCAACTATGCTCTTTAAGGTTTATTAGAGCTTGTATGTGCATCATGTGTTGATGTTTTAGGAGAGACTGAATAATCCACAATAGGGGAAACTAGGATATCCTTTGAAACTTAGGGTACAGGGGGAAAAGTGGAAGGAGATTGCAATATGGATTCTGATGATCCAACTGGCTGAGAGACCTACTCATATTGCATAAAATTATTTTCCTAGATCGTATAAGCCTCTTCCAATGCTTCATAATGAACTCTGTAAATTTCCTTCTATGCTTCTTCCTTTTCGGCTACTGCTTTGTTGAATTCATCAGCATTAATAGTAAGACTAGCAACCTCTATACCAGAAGTATCTATTACCCTCTTCATCACAAGTCCTCATCTGATACTAGAAGTAGCACTATTATCCTCAATCCTTTCTTCTCCTCGAGATAATGACCAGATAGCTAAAGCAATATCGTCCTTACTAAAAACTACCCATCTTGATGCCTTCTTAGCCTTGTTCTCTGATTGGTACATAGGAGCCTTTTCTTTTCTAATGAAATGGAAGGAAAAATCATTAGTAATATCCCATTCTGGCAATATTAAAACCCCTGTCTCTTCAATCATCTTTCTTCCTTTAGTAGGATTGATTGCATTGATTTGCTGGTTGATTACATTTTTCACTTCATCTTCAATTTTGCCTTTATCCTTAGTAGGCTCTACAGCCTGTTTCTCTCCAACTTTCTTCCTGAATTCCTCCAATTTGGTACCCCAAACAAATTGTATAAAAGGTCCCTCTTTTACAAAAGCATAATCAAATAAGTAATTATCATAGGAAGCTCTACTTAATTTATCTACTACTTGGCCTTGTACTTCATCAACAGTGACAATCTATTCTAAGGGGAAGGAAAAGTAAGGATACCTAATTGGACCTCTTTGTCTGTGATAATCACAGTTCCTTGTTCCTCCATTTCAAGCAGCTGGTCAATGACCATCTTTTCTTGAGAATCTAAAGATATAGCCTTTGGGGATGAAACTAAGTAACTAGAAGATAAATCCCTATTAGGAGAATCATCTATACCAATAAATAACACATGCTTCATCTTCTTTGTTGATGGGGGATAAGTGGAAACATATTGCATTTTCCTTTTCCCTTTCACATCTTGTTTAGCTAACTTAGGTACTTCATCATCAATTTATTCATCAGTCAGAGGACAGGTAGTATGAGAATCACTACCTTGTGGAGATGTATCACTCTAACTTTTGTTCCTCATATTTATTTATTCTTCCAAGTGTTTTCTTGATATCTGAGAAAAATCATAAGAAAAATGTGGTTCAAGTGAAGGTCTTTCTTCTAGATCCTGGCCCTCTATGAGAATATCACTCTATGATGGTTTATTTGGCCGCACCAACTTGTACATAAATCCTTCCTTAATCTGAATCTTTAGTCTCTCAACAGAGACAATATTTTTTGGATCTATTTCACCTGAAATTAATTTTTCTTCACTCACAATTAAGATATCCTTTTGACATATCAGGCACCTTTTAAGTTCTTTTACTCTATCTCTCTTTCGACGTAACACCTGCATGATTTCTTAGAAGTGATCAGAGCGAGCCTTTATTTTATTAAAAGGGCTTAAAATCCTTCAAAGGATCATACGATGGTTCTTCTTCTTGGAAAAAATCCAATTATTTCTTGTATTGCACCCATTTCTCTTTCTTCAGGTCTTGATCACATAGAACAAATTCATTTCTAATAATATCTTCTGGGTAATGGAATTGATGTTCTCTCTTTCTTCTACCTAATCTGTTGGAAAAGACACTGAAAAAATCCTCAAGATCAACCATCCTTTTCACACTAATGTACATCTCATAAGGCTCAAGAATTTTAGCAAAGGATTGCCAACCACCTTTGGCAATGAAATAATAATATACAACTGTGAAAACTGGGAAAATAGTCCCTTTTCCTCTTCCAACCAATTCTTCCTCTTAGATACAACCTATTTTCCACAAAAAATCAGTTAACCCAACTCTAAGAGGAACTTGATATGGTAGCACATGAGGAGTTCTACTGAAACCATATAATCTGATCACTTTGGCTATAGGGTAAGGATATATGTCACCCCAATTGTGTATAACCTTTAAACTAGGATCCATCTCCAATTTTCATGCAACATTTTTGGAATTTTAGGTGGATTCACTTGCAACTTTGTTCTTAATATATATGCAAAACAATTATCAAATCTTGCAAAACTATCCTCATTCCTATCCCATGACATATTTGTGCTCCATAGTTGCACTGGCAATTGAACACCATCCTGTTAGAAAAACTAAGAGGGGGGCGAGGGGGTGAATCAATGTTTGTCTATTTATCTTTATTTCAAAAATTTGAAACTTAAATCAAATAGATAACAATTGAAGCATAACACATAACACAAGATATGATTACGGGGAAACCTTGATCAGAGGAAAACCCCGGTGGGAATTAGTACCCACAAATGATTGTACTAGTCTAATGAACTTGTTAGAGTTCCTTTGCCCTATTAGGAGAAGTATTTACAATGCAAGTACAATGAACCTATTAGGAGTCTTTACAAAACCCTGTTAAAGGTGGTTATCTCACTGCTCAATAGGATGAAGGCTACAACCTTCAGATAATAGATATACACTATATAAAAAAGATGAACTGCTATTCTGACACTATTGTCTGATCAGTTCTATTTATGCTCTAATGCTTTAATATCTTGATGAATTCTACTTCATACTAATTTTCTTAATATTTCTCTTCTAAATATCTTCTCTGTTTATTTTCCATTCACACACTTAATACAAAAGTGCATGTCTAGTATATGTACATGCCTGAATAGACGCGAACCAAAAACAAGACTAAAAACAACATACACAATGCTTCCAAACAAATTGGATTAAGCATGTTTACATGAGTGTTAAAGAAATATTTACAAACATATTATAATAGGCGCATGGCCATTACAAAATAAAATATTATGCGCTAATCCAAAATCTAGGGTCGGCCTCATGCTTTGTATTTTGAACTGCTAGTGGCACTTTAACCTATTGTAACTTCTCCATACTGACATACTGAACCATGTGTGTATAGTCTAAGCTTAATAACATATCAAAAAGCTTAAATATAAAGGTACATAGTCTTACTCGATTGTACACACATGCGTTGGTGCTCTGTTCAACTGCATATCTCTGTACTGCTCATTTTTTTGTACTTAGCCAATTTTGATCTTCAAAGTTTACTGTCAAAACCTCATATGACTTTGTTGCCATAATGAAAACACAAAATAAGTCATATACACCCTGAGTGTCAACTTTCCAACAATCTCCCCCTTTGTCATTAATGGCAACAAAGGAATGTGGCCAAGTTACTTAATCTTTGATTTAACAAAATCATAACTTTGGCTATATATCATACTCCTTATATACATACACTACTTCCCCTTTGACATTAATGAAAAAGGTGTCAAAATTTGTAAGTCTCTAGGTACTTACTTGGAGTACACATCTGGATATGTGATCTGAAGAGTCTTGATCTCTTGCTGCCAAAATGCCTTCAGTGCATCAATAGTCTGAAGATTGGCTCTCAAGGCATATGTAAGCTTCTCCATCTTTGTCAGATCCATGCAGGGGCCTTGATCATATGTAACAATTGTTGCATCTATATGTTTTATATTCTCATTCAAGACAACTAAGGAGTGTGCAAGTGCATTTCTTAGTTGTGTTTGCCTAGTCCTTGTCTTTTTGATCTCTACCTTGGCCTTTTCAATCTTTTCTATATGCTCTTGATAGATGTTGTTGCAGATGTTGATGTCTTGGGAGGATGTTTCAACTAATTTCCTAATGTTTTCAACCAAGATGTCTACTTCTTCAACCTTCTTGATGTGCTTAGAAGTGAATTTTCCTCTGTCCATACAATTTTCTATCACCTTCCTACCTTTTGCTGCCAACTCTTTCAGAATTGTTTGACCAATTTTCAAGGAGTTGAGATCTAATTGGAAGTTCTTTGTCAGTTCATCCAATCTTTCCCTTTTTTACTTCTCCTCTGTAGTTTTAGTAGTTGAATCTAATAAACTTGTGAAGTTTTTTTTGAAGCAAGTCAATATGCTGTCAACATCATCCACTGATTGGATATTTGCCAATTTCTTATCTGCTGGTAATAAGTCATTCAAAATGTTCACTAACTCTAGAAAGAGAGGGTTTCTCATAACTTGTTTCTCTTTGGCTTTCTCCATGGCTAATACATTGATTTTAATCAAGTCTTCTTTTCCCCAAGCCTCTAGGTTTGCTGAGTCAGGGGTCAATCTTGACAACAACGATGCTAATGGTTTGATGGATGGAGTGAATATAGCATTTTGACTATCCATATATTCATTTTTCATTGGGATCTCCATAGAGGGTGGATCATTATGTTCATCATTTCTCTCTTCATCTTGTCATGTTGCATGAACTTGTTCTTGGTGCAAAGAAGTGTTATTAGTGCATACCTTCTCAGCTTCTTCAATACTTACAAATTCTTCCTCAAACTTATTTAAATTATTTTTTGAGGCTAACATGGTGATCTAAATATCATTTATCACAATGGTTTCATCTGATTCGTTGATTGTATTAGAGGGTGATGTAACTTTGGGCGCTGAATCTTGTGGACCTGTCATAGGCACATTTGGAATCACTGGTTCTTTATCCTATTTGGGAGGGGCTGGAGTCACTTTAGCTATAGGCACCATTGATGGATACATTTGTCTATCCAAAAATACTTGCTCAAATGATTTTTCAGTCTCTTTTTCAACCAACTCATACTCTTTTTTCATGATGTGAAGAGTTCTTATTTTCGTTCTTAGATGAGGTTTTACCAAATCTAATAGAATTTATTTCTCATCATGTGAGAAAATAGGGAGAATACTATCTAATGTTTCTTCTCTAATCCTCATATCTTCCTCTATTGCTTGTCTTTTCAATAGGTCTTGTATGCTCCATACTTTATCTAGAATGACTGTCTTGAGTTCTAATACTAGCCTTTTGAACTTGATCATATGAGAGATAATCATAGAATGTATCTTTGATTTATCTATCTCTTGGTACTTGTCATAAAAATTTGAAATTGAATCTAGTCTTCCTTCATTAATGATTATGTTCCTTAAGACTTCAAGACTAGGTCTGAATCCTACCTCAGGAGGGGCTTGAGTAATCTTAACTTTTCTTTGTGTTGTCCTTGAGGATGGGTGACCTGTGGGAGCTTGTTTCCTTCTTCTGGTCAGTTTTCTTGGTACCGAAGGTGGAGAGGATTCCAAGTCAATAGTAGTTGAAGGCGCAGATGTACCTTCATCAAATTTCTTCTTCTTCTTCTTCTTCTTCTTCTTCTATATTGACTTTTGTAGGTGTTTGTTTAAGCTCTCTTGCAATTTTAGCTTCCCTAGCTTTTTCTAGGTCTTCTTGTGTGACCCCATGAACTTTTAGGATGTTAGATGTAATCCTTGATGCCTTTATTTTATTATCTACACTGTATAAGACATAATCAACTTGATTTGTCTTCTCTTTATATGTGCCCCATCTTGGCTCTTTTGGATCTTTAGGTGCAGACAAAAGAACTTGTGCATATCCTTTCAACACATGTTCTTTAACTTCATAACCAAGTGGGTGGATCCATTTGGTTCTTGGCTCAACTGCTTCCATGCATGTACAGTCAGTTTCCACCATGAAACATATGGTGTCTTTATACTTTTCAACTATCTTCTCTGATATTCTGAACCTCTTCTGCATCTTGATCCTAAATATTTTGATCTCCATGTCCATAGAATCCTTTACATTGCTTTCTGATGTAGCCTTTAATGAAATTTGTGACATAGTAGGTTTTCTCCTGTCTAGGTAAAGATTAGAGACTTTACCAAAAATGTGGAAGTATAGGTAGATAATCAAAGAGCCAAATATGAATATTTTGCTTTTGTCATGCTTGATAGCTCTAATGTTCTCAATTAGTTGTGCATGCAATATCTCACAAAGATTATACTATGTGTTATCCCTTGTCATCCTTATTGCTGCCAGAATAGTAGCTGCGAACACACTATTCAGTCTACTTGCGTGCTGAAACTTGTAACCAAGTATTATGGTGAGGAGTTTGATGTCTTCTTCCACAATTAGATCAACAGTCATCCCGCGCCTATCAATTCTAGATAAGCAAGCCTGCTCAACCTATTTCTTTACATCATTTCCAATAGGAAGAACGGGTCCAACCTTGGAGAGTCCAATAATCTCATGAATGAGGTTAGTAGTAATGCAGACAGGAACTTCACCAATCCAATACAGATCATCATGTATCCTACTAAGTAGAATTTTAACCCATTCTGGTTCATAAAACTCTTGCACATTTGTATACTCAAAGATAGGGTTGTTAGCGAGATGCACATATTCATCCTTGAATGAATAATCCAGTTTCATCATTGATTCCATGAGTGTGGTTATGCTATTGTGACCAACAGACTCCTTCTTACAATAAATGTAAGTGCGTATGTCTTTTGCATGTACAACTCCTAACAGAGTCTTGGAGAATGCCCCTTCTACATCATCTAGCACAGACTTGAATGGATGCTTCTTAAACACATATCTCTTTTTCTCATAGATGTCAAACACTGTAGGAGTAGCCATTACTTACTTGTAACTTATTGTAGACACCTAAATTTGACCAGGTATATCTTAAACATCAAATTTATAAATCTCAGCCAATTGCCCCAAATCTCATCAAAATGCATTAAAATGGATCAAAATCAAGTCAAATGGACATTTATCAAGCAAAGGGGACAAAAATAAAATTAAATCAAAGTATTAAATAATCATGAAATCAAATAATTAAATTCAAGCCTAAAAGGGATTAATCAAATTATGCAATTGATTTTAATCAATTAATTGTATAGTTTAAATCAAAAATCAAATCCAACCTATTCACCCTTACATGGATAAATTAATTAAATGATTGAATTAAATAATTCCTAATTTCTTTCAACTCAAATTGATCAACCAATGAGAGTTGAGGATCTTGTCTTCTTGTCCTGCCCTTTGAGGACAACCATTTAATTTTCCCTCCATTTGAAATCACCTCAAATCTTTTTACTCAACCAAAGCTTGACCATGATCAATTCACTCTACCCCTTACCCTTGGGAAATTGCTATAAATACAAGCCATTTTCTTTGTATTTGGAATCCAATAATTTCAAGAGAAAAGCATCCTTATTATAGGCATTTGGAGAGCATTTGAGAGAATTTGATAGTATTTCAGCATTTGCATAGCATTTAGAGCATCATTTTGAGAAGCATTTGTTGATTTCATAGCATGAATCATGAGCATTTGAATGGAAAGCACACATATCTTTGAGAATTTGAGCTAGATTAGAGCATTTTTATCAATTTTTTTCTCATTCTAGGATTGTCCTTGAGAGAGATTAAGGTTGAGAGCTCTCTTAACAAAGCTTAGATAGAGAACCATGAGATGTCATGGGTTTAACTTCAATTCTTAGATTAAATTGTATTTTTTTTCCATAGAGTTGTTGTTATTGATCCTAATTTCATGAAGGTGTGATCTCACACACACAAATGACGCCCACCATGGGGATTTAGGCCTCATTTCTAACATTTTTATCTTAAAATTTTGTGTGTTGTGCACCATTTTTTCTTGTTATTTTGTAGAAAATAGGAGAAGAGCCACCTACAAAGCATTCAGAGCCACCTGTGAGCAGTAAAGTGCCATGTACAAAGTTTCTTTCTTCTCTATCTTTCATTCTTAGGCCGCTTGTGAGATAAAGTGTGCCGCCTAGATCTGTAAAGTGTCGCCTGTCAGACGCTAAAGACTACCTCTAAACTTCCAAGAACCATGTACTAGAAATGTTTGACTACACTTTGCATGTTCTGTGCTACCTGTGCCTTTTATTTGGCTGCCTGTTAAATTTCCAGAGCCACCTTTTAAGATTTAAAAGCCGCTTTCAAAGTTTTCATTTACATGTAGTAATAGTTAAAATCCACATATTAGCTGTTAAATGCCGTGTAGATATTTTTTCTTTAAATCATATTTCTGATGATTTGCTCACTATTTTAACTCTCTGTGTTTTTCATTGCACTACAAATGAAAAATCACCCAAAAGTGCAGAAACTAGAGAAGCGAGTCACAAGGCCTAGCAAAGAGGTAAGGATGAAAACTAAACATGATAAACAAATACATGCATCTAATATTTTGGAAAGCTTAATGGAAGAAGAACATCTTTATGATCATTATGTCAAAGTTTTCTTTGCTTATAGAACAAAGTTTCCTACTCTTTGAATAGAGTTTCATTTCTAGTTCTTTGAGCTTGATTTTGTGCAAAATTTGATTAAAAGAGATTTTAAGAGGGAAATTGTCAATTTAATTTCTAAGTTTTTCTTCACTTTGTTTCGATTGTGTTGACTAACTTGTTGGAGGAGCTAGAGTGGGAACGATTGCCAGTAGGTGAGTTGAAATAAGCAAAATCAATAAAAAATGCGCCTAGCCTTTGATAGCTTCGAAAATGAGGTATTTATCTTATCAAGCTTGCATTGATTAAATTGTGGCATTCTTTAAAATCTAGCATAATCAGGGAAATGCTTCTAATTATCTAAATTGAACAAGCATTAGGCATATGCTCTTCACTTTTCAAAGTGAATGAAAAATCCAAACGTGCAAAGTCAATTTAGTGCAAAGAAAAGGATAAGGAATTGAACCACACATTTCAATTTTAAGAACCTCCTTGTCAAGGGGTTGAAAACGAACAAACTTTGCTTGAAGTTTTTGGAACAAAGGAAGACAATAGGGATATGCTCTTCACTCTTTGAGTGAATCAAATTCCCAAACTTGTTGGACTAAGTTCAATTTTTTCTTTCCATATACATGCTAGATAGAATAAAGCTTTAGAGGGCCTGACTCCCAAGAATTCCTTTGTGAAGGCGGTGAGAGGGAACGACCCAAAGTGGGAGACAATCACTTTTTCCATGATATCATCTGACACACTATAAATAAATGCACTTTACCTTAATCAGAAAGTGACTAAACCTTGTGCAAGTCATCCTCACTTCCTCGAGTAGTCCTTTGGGATTGCACAAAATCGTATTTTCATGCATGTGGGAAGCCCGCAAGGGGGTAAAGGAACTTGGAAAGATTTAGAACGGAGGTGATTTAAAACCTTGTTAAAATAGAAAACCTACCTTTGTAGAGCCATTGTTAAAAGCCAAAATTGTTTGACTCTAAGGTAGATTGTTTGGAATAAATTCTTGTGTATGCCCGTAAAAACATCTGAGAACATACACTTTAGTGTTGTTTTAGGGATATGGTATAATTTTGATGTGTGTGTTGAGCTTGTACTCTTTTTTCATGCAAGATTTTTTTTGACAAGTCTGATCAAAGCTTTTAAAATTTTAAATCCAAAAAATAACAAAAAAATTGACAATTTCAACTTTGATCAGCAAAGAACTATGTACCAACAATTTAGAGCCACTTACAAACAATCCTGGGTTGCCTGTAACTTTTAAAGTGCCTCTTGTAAACAGTAAACAACTGCGTAAGCCACTGGAAAGTGTCGCATGTCAAAAGTTTAAAACCACCTATCAACAAGCAAACACCGCCTGTGAACTACAAAGTGCCACGTAAAAGAATTCCAGTGACCGTGTATCGATAATTAAAGGCCACCTACACACAGGAAAGAGCCACCCAGAAACAAAGAAGGGAAAATAGTGGATATATACTGAGGGTTTGAAAACAAGAAAATTGTATTTTTGGATACCCTTTTGGACGTTTTACCTCTGTGTATACTCAACTGGATCAGAATCTGCCATTATTGGACATTTTGTAAAATCATCCACGGATTGATCACTTAAGTGAGATAAAAGCCTAGGATCTTCATTTGATTTATGTTAATGCCATCTTTTACGTGATCTCATTACATTAAGGCTACCCTATAATCAGACGGATCTTATCTAAGGCAAGAGTGTCCTTTTCTGGATGATCCTTTTAGTTCTTTAAGACCTTTACAAGAACCCATCAAGGAAATAGAACCAACAATGTCCTTTCCTTTTGGCCATATAGATCCTGATCAAATCAACCATGTAAACAAGGATATGAAGAACAATGGAGAGGGAAATGTTGATCCTAATCACAAAGGATCCAATAACAATACCAATGGAGAAGCAAACAATGACCCTACCAATCAAGGGTTGAACAATAATAACAATGGGGGAAACATTGAACCTAATGATGAGGAGTTAACTAATGAAAAGGTCAATGAATCTATGCAAAGTCCTTTCTTCATGAAGCTTATGGAAAAAGTGTTGGAAAAAGACAAGGAAAAGTACTTTTTAGACCTAGCACAAATGGGTCTCAAACTTCTACATGATTATGATGTCAACAAACTTAAACAAGAAGAAGCTGAGGCTAATCCCATTGACATCATGAAAAAGAAATTCCAACTTTTCCAAATGCAATTGGACATGATAAAACAAAGTGGGGTTCCTAAACCCTTTTCTATCGAAGTCTTGTGTCCATTTCTATTTGATAAGTCTTTAATCATGGTTCCATTTCCAAAAAATGCTATTTTTCCTAAATATGAAAAATATGAAGGAACAATTGATCCTCAAGATCACTTAAGGGAATATTGTGCCTTAAGTCTAGAGTTCATGCATGACACAACTTAGCTAATGAGGTTATTCCCTAGAAGTTTGGGAGGTATGGCAATGGAGTGGTTTTTGAAGTTACCCTCCGACATTCGAACCTTTGAAGAATTGGCCTCTAAGTTTGTAACTCATTATTCCTATAACATCAAACATGATGTTACAATGCTTAATTTATGTAACACCAAACAAAGAGAAGGAGAGGGATTCCTACTTTTCCTACAATGATGGAGAGCAATATTTGCTAGATACCCTTGAAGTGTACCCAAAAAGGAGAAGATGGATATTTTTTTAAACAGCTTGAATCATGAAATGAACTATCGATTAAGGCTATAATGTCCTAGGTCATTTCAAGACCTAATTGAGAATGGGGTGACAATAGAAGTAGTATTGGTAAAAAGTGGAGAAATTAAACTTTACTAGGATAACAAGAATAACAACAACAACAATACCTCCAACACTAATCAAAATCGCAATCCCTCTAACAACAACCAATTTTGGATGAGGAATAACAACAATAAAGGAGTGGTTAATGATGGAGTGGTAGAGGCTAGCACTTTAAAGGCCACTCCTTTCAATCTTACTCAAAATTCAGTTCAAACCAATAATTTGAATCAAGCACCCAAAATACCCTTTAACAACAACAACACTAATAACAACTTTGGGAATAATCAAGGGGCTTACAAGCCTAAACCTTTCTTTGCACCTACACCCAAAAGGACATTCACAAATTTGGGTGAACCATTACAGAATGCATTAAGGATACTTATTGCAAATAAAATTATTGACTTACCAAAGGCTCAAGCACATGAACCTCAAATCAAGCCAAATAGGTGGAGTGAGAATAACCATTGTCAGTACCATAGAAATCGGGGACATAAGACAAATGATTGCATGCGTCTTAAGCATGTGGTACAAGGTCTCATTGACAATGGTGTGATAAAATTAGAAGGCCCTCAAACTAATGAAGATCACACGACCTTTAAACAACCCTTTTATAAACATGAAAAAGGAGAATCTTCCAATTCGAATAATGGAGGAAACAATGGGAATAATGCAAGATGTAGTAATAATGTTAACTTTTCTCATACTTATGACAATACTATCAATGTTGTGGTAGTCAAAGAGAAACCTATCCAAGAGTCCTCTAATGCAATCACAAGGGGGAAAGCCTCAAAGCTTACCCTACAAGGGGGTACTCCTATTATTATTGGCCCTAAAACACCAACTATTTTGGCTAAAAAAACACTGCCCACAACAAAGCCCTATAGTTTGGTGGATCAATTACAAAAAACTCCGCACAAATATCAATTTTGGAGTTGTTGTGTAATGCCCTGCCTGTTAGGAATAAGGTGTCTCAACCTTGGATAATTCCTATTCTTATTATTTGTTTTGTAAAATGTATTTCTTGCAAATAATGTTGATGTGTCGACATCTTGAATTGTGTGTAGGGAGATCATGGCTAAAACGGTTATGACAGATTCCTATGACACGTAAGAGCTATGTCAGGAAGATTCAATGATAGGTGAAGACATGTGGCAATTGATAAATTTGAGTACTGTACACTCTTCCCCAGTCGTGGGGTGAATTTTTTTTTGGGTTTCCTATTTTCTCGGAGAATGGTAAAACCCTAATACGGTTATCTTTTGGAGTAGCCCTAAAAAGTGAAGCGCATGATATAAGCATTTGTTAGGGTTGCGAAGAGATGTGATGCGAGTGT
>MU224951.1:2017035-2052846 GCA_018584345.1 Thuja plicata
AAGGAAAAGAAAGAGCTATCTACTACTTGAGTAGAACATTGATCAAATATGAATTAAACTATAGCTTCATGGAAAGGGCTTGCCTAGCAGTGGTATTTGCCTCTCAAAAGTTAAGACATTATATTTTAATGCATAAGGTGAAGCTCATAGCCAAAATTGATCCATTAAAATACTTACTTAGCAAAATAGCTTTAACTGGAAGGATTGCAAAGTGGGTAATGGTGCTTAGTGAATTCGACATTGAATATGTTGATAGGAAAGAAATCAAAGGTCAAGTTATTGCTGATCAATTGGATAAATATCCTCAAGAATCTACACATCCTATTCAAGTGGAGATTCTAGATTCTTAAATTATTAATGTGGAAGCTAAGACATGGACTTTATACTTTGATGGATATTACACCCAAAAGTGTAGTGGAGCAGGCATTCTTTTGATTACACCATAAGGTTACACAATCCCAAAATATTACAAGTTATTGTTCCCTTGCACCAATAAAATAGAAGAGTATGAACTTTTGGTCATAGGTATCAAGATGGATTTGGAATGGAATGTCACAGAATTACAAGTCTATGGGGACTCTCAATTAGTCATCAATCAAGTTAATGATGAATATAATACCAAGGATGAAAAATTGATGCCTTACAAAAGATTGGTGGATGATTGGAAACAGTGCTTTGCTTTGATTACTTTTGAACAAATTCCAAGAGACAAGAATAGAGTAGCAGATGCAATGGCTACGTTGGCATCTTTGCTTCAAATACCCGATCAAAATGAAAAGTATGAGTTCTTAGTGGAAGAATTGGTTAAACCAGCATTTGACCTACCTGATACACAAATTATTTCCCTTCTAAAAGGACATGACTCACCATGGTATGGACCCATTTATGCCTACCTAAAAGATCAAACCTTACCCATAGACCAAACCCATGCTCAAAAGCAAAATTTCATAAGACAAGTGGCTCGTTATATCATCCTTTTTGACACATTGTATCGTAAAGGTCTTGACAGAACGCTCCTTAGATGTCTAGAGGACGATGAATTGAAATTAGCTTTAAAAGACGTCCACGAGGGGATTTGTGGGTCACATTCAAGTGGTTTAAACCTAGCTAAGAAAATCCTACGCATGAGGTACTTTTGGAAAACCTTAGAAAGAGATGCTTGTCAGTTTGTCAAAGTTTGTGCAAAATGTCAATACCATGGAGACGTGATCCATACACCAGCACAAGAGTTACACCCATTTGTCACACCATGGCCATTTTATCAATGGGGCTTTGATTTGATTGGCATGATTTATCCACCTTCCTCAAATGGATGCAAGTATATTCTCACTGCAATAGAGTACTTCACTAAATGGGTTGAGGCTGTCCCTTTAACAACTGCAACGGGGAAGAAAATTTCCATGTTTATCCTAAATCATATCATTTTCGGATATGACATTCCTCATGCCATCATCACAAATAATGGAAAATAGTTTAAGAACAAAGATGTTGATGAAATTTGTGACATATTCGATATTACACATCACTCTTCATCCATTTACTATCCCCAAGGTAATGGACAAGAAGAAGCTACCAATAAGAATATCCTCAAAATTCTTAAAAGATCAGTTGGCAAGTCAGGAAGAGATTGGCATCTTCAAATCAATCCATCATTATGGGCCTATAGGACTAGTATTCATACCTCGATAGGAGCTACACCTTTTTCATTGGTTTATGGGGCCGAAGCTGTTCTACCTTTAGAAGTTGAAATACCATCCCTAAGAGTATCATTGCATGGATTAATCACTGATGAGGATTATAGAGTTGCCCAAATTCAACAATTGGAGATGTTGGAGGAACATCAAACTCAAGCCTATGATCATTTGAAAGTGTATCAGAATTGAATTTCAAGGAACTATAACAAGCATATTAAACCAAGAACCTTTCAAGTGGGAGATCTAGTATTGAGAGAAAATAAAAAAAATAGGTTGATAGAGAAAAGAAAGGAAAGTGGGAAGAAAATTGGCTTGGTCCTTTTGTCATTGTTTCTTATTTTTGAATGGGGACCTACAAATTGGTTGATTGTGATGGTGATGAATTGCAAGAACCTATCAATAGCATTCATCTTAAGAGGTTTCACACCTGATTCAAAAGAAAGAGTATCAGAGGAAAGAGTATCAGTTGAGAGTATCAGATGAGTCAGCATCACCTTTGTACATGGAAAAAGTAAAAAAATACAAAAAAAATGAGAAAAGATCAAAATAGAAAAAAAATTAGAAAGTTTAAAAGCCAAAAACATTGGAAAAGCAGAAAATTAGAAAAAGGAGAAAATTGAGCATGAAGAAATCAAAACATTTGGAAAATAAAAAAAATGTTGTCTTGGTGAAAACCTAGCAAATAGGCACCTTGATGACACAAAAAAAAAAAAGAGAAAAATCAAAAAAATTGAAAAAGAGAAAAAAGTGCCTGGGTGAAAACCTAGCAATAGGTGCCTTGGTAGCAAAAAAGAGCAATAATCCCAAAAGGTGAAAACCTGGAAACAGATGCCTTTTGTCCCTTAGGTCTTTCCTAGTCACATTTGTACATATTGTGTTTCATCATCTCATTTGTCCATATCCTCATTGCATCCATCATTTGTGCATGGTCCTAATAAAATCTCAGAGCTGCATTTTGTCGCATTCTAGGTTCAGTTGTCCTAAGTTTCAAATTGATCACATTTATCACTTGGGGGCATGCATCATGGATTTTTGGGTACCAAACAGATTCAATAGTGCAATATCTTGGTCACATATCAGAAGAAGATTTTCAGATCCAGAGGAAAAATATTTTGGAACCTTTGATGGATATCATTGTTTGACCCTAAATAGTTTGATCGCATAACTTTATCCTTGAGTTTCATTGACTTATTTTATCAGGATTAAAAATTGACAAACCCTAAATGATCAGACTGTCTGGAATTCTTATTTGAAAATCTTGATACATTTCACAAATACTTGGAAATTTTTGATGAGTTTTTCATTGACCTTTTTTGAGTCATGTTCTTTTTAGCTAATCGATGATGTTTTGACTAGATTGGTGATGATGGAGACATGATGTTTTTCTTAAGCTTCTATGTGACTGTCTTGAGGACAACTTTTTAACTTGTGTGAATTAGTGTAATGAAATGGTCATCAAAGTACCATTGAGGACATTCATATAGGAAGGAGGGTTAACCTTTGTTTGTTCACGCAAAAGGATACCTTGGCTATTTAGATTTTCAATATCTTAATACCAACATCCACTTGCAACATTGAATCTGATCAAACCGGCATTCATACTTCCATAGCTGGTCATTCAACTAGTGAGGGTTGTACTTGATTTCACAGAAAGGGTTACCAAATGAGATGAAATTCATATTCATATTCTTATGGTCATAGTGGCACCAGTAAGGATTGTATTGACTGCTAGTTCCACAACGCTCAATGATGAAAATATATCTTTGTTTGCATTTCTTTCGTAAACCTCAAGGACAATTAGTTGCATTGCATCTTCATGTTAGATTAATTGCATTTCAAGTTAGATTAAAATGGCTTGTATTTCTAGCATTTTTCCAAAGTTCAAGGGGGAAAATTAATGTTGACAACACTTCATCAATTTAATGGTTTCAAATCATCAATATGAGATTGTTCTTTTTGCATTCATAAGATTAATCATTATTCATTATATATTCATATCATGTGAAAAGCAAAGAAAAGAAACATTAATCATTAGTCATTTATCCAAATCATTTAGAATTTCATCATAAATTAAATTGTATACATCAAAAACCAAAAATGATAGTTGCATTCGTTTGTCTTTGCACTAAGTATTGTAGCCATATCATTGCATTGCATAATCCATACATCATGATTAAATGAGAAAATCATATAGAATTAAGTTGCATTAACATCATTTGCATCCATTTATCTATGTCCTAATCTAAGACATTTCATCCATAGAAAAATAAAAATAAATGCATCATAGAAGCATGTAGATATACATAAAAGAAATCTCATAAAAACATCATCAAAAGGGGAATCAAAGATCATCATAGATTAATGTCCATCATCAATATCTATAACACAAATCTGTACATCAAAGGTACATTAATAAATGATCCATACAATCAAAGTCTTGATCGACAATCAAATGATACATCATATACAATATCCAGATATCATAGATCCCAATCTGTCTCATGACCCATTAGGGGCACCTGATCCATCTCCAGCAATACCAGTACCTGAACACCCTACACCATCTAGATCCCTGTCACCTGATCTATCCTGTGTAGAAGGTGGTGCCTGACTAGTGCTCACACTGATAGGTAACTAAGCTAGTGTAGTCAAAAACTACTGCAACATAGTAGAAACCTAATCTAATCATACAGTAACTGTAGTCATCCCTGCCTGTAAACCTTGAACATCCTAAACTAAGCCATCCATAATAGGAGGAACTGGAGGTGCCTATGATGCTAGAGGGGCTTGAGGTGCCTATGGTGCTAAAAGAACCTATGGTATCACTGTAGCTGAACTACTCTGAGGATCAACCTATCTCAAAGGTAATAGAGGTCTCTGTGGACTCTGTCTCTAAAAATCCTATCCCTGTAATGGAACTTGTCTATCCACCTTGACACATCTCTGTCCCTGCCTGTCCCATTTTGCACCAACTCTGTTAGGAGCTTGTCTCTATGGAGGTACCTGTGCCTGCACTAGTCTCTATCTAGGCTGCCTAAATCCACCACCTCAGCCCCTAACGTGACCACCCCGCATCCGAGGTCCTGCAACTCTCTGTGCTATAGGAGCCCTAGGTGCCCTCTGAACTCTCTGTCTCTGAGGTCTCCTACCATCATCACCATCATTGTCATCATCTCCGTCATCATCAGAAAGCTCATCAACATCAGGAATAGGCTCTATCAGATATGTGATTCTCACAAAGTGATGTCGCAAGAACCACTCTTGATACTCGACAGACATCCTTGCATCAGCTATATGTGTCATCATATCCCACATAACATATCCAAGTTGATCAATCTATAAATAGGCCAATTGATAATCAACCTGTGCTTCCCACATAGATCTCTCTGCCTATACTCTCGCATAAAGTGTCATACCCTAGGGCATGTGCTATACCCGATCGTACTGATGGAGCACTCTCCCGAAGAAAAATCTCACGATACATAGTGGTGATCGCCCAATCATCCACCAAGGAGAAAACATATATGGAAATTCATCATCATCCTCTCACCAACTCTTGCAGAGTAGATATGGTCTCCAGACAACCTAATCAATGTCATCAATAGTGCGACACCAAAACTCAACCTTGCCTAGACGATGCTGGACAACCATGCCATCATACAAAAATGCATATGGATACCCTTAGGCCCGCACTCATGCCGAGACTAGTCTGGTGATAGGGATGTGCTCCCAAGTCCACAGCTGTAACAAAATTGCACCTGCTGAGAGAGATGCACTGCGTCTATATACAACCTCATGTAAATCATGATATAGCTAGGCTAATACGTAAGAACCCCAGTCAAATCTCTGAGGATGTGCAATCAAATCCTCCAGTATACGGCCCCATCCAACCGCGAAGCCATGACCTCTCCTATCTGGAAGTAGTAATCCTCCGATCACTACTCCTAACAATACTGGCAAAGTAGGAAATGAAGCAAATTGTGCCTAAGTAATGCAATCATCAGCAATGGTGTTGTTTCTAAATGCCTGTCTACATATGCTGCTATCATAAACTGAGTCATAATATACCCACTCTCCATGAGTCAGGATCCTCAGTAATCTGTATACATCCTTGGGTGTGATAGTCATCTTGTTAAGGGTAGATAGAACATATTATGGTTAGAGTGCCATTGCTCTCCCATAGCTGTCAAAAGACCTTGGTTCAGCTGAAACCGAGGGAGATCAAGAAGGAAACTAAGACCACATGTCTTGATAGTCTGTCACTCAGGAGGCATGATCTCATCAACAAAATAAAAAATCCAAGACACAACACCCTGTACCCGTAACTTATGGTAATGTTCCTACATTTTGAAATAAAGTAAATCATATTAGTCTTTCTATAGGTGGATCATTCTAAGTCAATCAAACACATTAAATCTATCCTTGTTCTATTTTGAGCGCATCAACCTATTGTTCCTAACCTCTAGATCTTGAGAAGGGATCAATTTGGAATCATTTTAATCAATCTGATTAGCATATCAAACATTCATCAATATGATTTTTCTAATATCCTAAACACTAAGTGACATTATGGACATCCATTTTCTAGCTTGGAATTCAATTGAGTTATCTGAACGATCAATCAAAGGCAATTCATCTATTTTATCTCAATTTTTTAATCTTTATGGTAGGCGGAACTTTAATAAGTGCACACAGATTTTTAAGTCCCGCGGCATTAAAAACCTTACACGCGACACTTTAATCATTAGAGGCGGCGCTTTTCTTAACAGGCGTCCTTTTAAAGTCCTACGCGGCTTTTTAAGTTTCCTAGGTGGCCTTAAAATTATAGGGTTTCCTAGGTGGAATTTAGCTAATTAGGTTGCACATTTTTCCCTAATTCCTAGGCAGATGTGGATTCTCCTACGTGGCTTTTAAATGCACGAAGGTGGCTTTTTCCTAGCCCAGGTGGCGTTTTAACTATCCTACGTGGCATTTCACAATTTTCTATCTAAAAAGCATTAAAAACATTCAATAAATGCTATTTAATGATAAATAAATGTACTAGGAAGGTTCGAGCCACTCAGTGGAGGCCCGTAGTTAGGAGGTCTCTGATCTCGGTGTGCTCACTCGAATCGATGCTCTTGAATAGGGACCACCATCGCAGTCAATCGTCATAGGATCAGAGCAAAATCTCAATAGTGAAAAGTGAAAATGAATAGTAAATTTGGGTTTTTCAACCTATTTAATCTATTTTACCCTAATTTTGTGAGATTTTGGACCCAGTCAGACCAAATCTACATATTCTACACATTGGGGCATTTGTTTGACATCTTTTCAGCATCATTGTTTATTAGAAATGCAATCATCTTGGATCTATTCTATCAGCAGTGTTCATCAAATTTTTCACATCTGAGATCAATATGCTTTCATTTCTAAGGGAGCATCATCATATCATCAAACTGAGATTTTTCATCATATCTTATATCAAATCTGGGGCATTAAAAATTCAAACTTTTATCAGTGGGGCATCAAATCAAGTTTCACATCAGGGTTTCGCATCAAGTTTCACATCAGGGTTTCATATCAGAGTTTCACATCAAATCAATATCAGGTTTTGCATCAATTAGACATTAGTGTCAAATCAATGACCAGGACATCAAGTTTTCTTTGAATGTGCTTCGCACATCAATTCAAAGAGGGACATTTGTAAACACCTAAATTTGACCAGGTATATCTTAAACATCAAATTTATAAATCTCAGCCAATTGCCCCAAATCTCATCAAAATGGATCAAAATAAAATCAAATGGACATTTATCAAGCAAAGGGGACAAAAATCAAATTAAATCAAAGGATTAAATAACCATGAAATCAAATAATTAAATTCAAGCCTAAAAGGGATTAATCAAATTATGCAATTGATTTTAATCAATTAATTGTATAGTTTAAATCAAAAACCAAATCCAACCCATTCACCCTTACATGGATAAATTAATTAAATGATTGAATTAAATAATTCCTAATTTCTTTCAACTCAAATTGATCAACCAATGAGAGTTGAGGATCTTGTCTTCTTGTCCCACCCTTTGAGGACAACCATTTAATTTTCCCTCCATTTGAAATCACCTCAAAGTTTTTTACTCAACCAAAGCTTGACCCTGATCAATTCACTCTACCCCCTACCCTTGGGAAATTGCTATAAATACAAGCCATTTTCTTTGTATTTGGAATCCAATAATTTTAAGAGAAAAGGATCCTTATTATAGGCATTTGGAGAGCATTTGATAGTATTTCAGCATTTGCATAGCATTTAGAGGATCATTTTGGGAAGCATTTGTTGATTTCATAGCATGAATCATGAGAATTTGAATGGAAAGCACACATATCTTTGAGCATTTGAGCTAGATTAGAGCATTTTTATCAATTTTTTTCTCATTCTAGGATTGTCCTTGAGAGAGATTAAGGCTGGGAGCTCTCTTAACAAAGCTTAGATAGAGAACCATGAGATGTCATGGGTTTAAATTCAATTCTTAGATTAAATTGTATTTTCTTTCCATAGAGTTGTTGTTATTGATCCTAATTTCATGAAGGTGTAATCTCACACACACACTTATATAAGTAGGGTTTCATGAGAATTTGAAATGACGCATCCGTTAGGGTTTTGTTTCTTTTTAGATTCATCTTGCTAACTAACCAACAGTTTATCCTTCAACACTTCGATGCTAACTACTGTTGTGCTCTTTGAATTCTCAATCTCGAATGAAAAGTGAGGATAAAAGATCTTTTACTGACTTATATAAAAGGTTACTGCATTTAATGCTTGTTGTCGTAACGCAGTTTACATTGAGAATTTCAATATTTGCTTCAGTCAAATTTCAAGCTATGTGTCTATGCATACTTCCTCATTTTGTCATCAGTTACATGAATTCATGGGCACATACTCAGAGGTGAGTATACCAGCCACATAGGGGTTAAGAGCTAGAATAGCTCCCCCTAAGACCAAGAAGGTCAACTTAACCAGAAGTATAAGGTGCGTCCACTGAGGATGCATCTACTACCCTGTTAACATCATCATCTTTCTTTCCTTCAACCCATATTTTACTTGAATCTTTTGTAGCTTTTACAAACTTCACTTCACCAGATTCTTCAAATGATGATTCTTTAGGCTTTTCTTGTTTTTGAGTTCTTGACCTGCAAAACCGTGAGATATGTTCTGCTTTATTACATGAGTGACAAATGATTGAAGCTCTATCAATATTGTTTATCATGCTGCACTACTTGGCTTTGTGTCCATTAAAATTACATATCTGACATGTAATGTTCTGATAGTTTCTCTGAGGTTAATTTCTTTGATTGTATTGATTCAAATTTCTTTGGTTCTGCTGTGATTGATTTCTTTGACTTGTTCTGCAATCAATAGCCCTATGACCAAATTTGTTACAAGAATAATAGTAACCATTGAAAGGTCTTACCTCTTTACAATCTCTTTCTAGGTGTCCATATTTGTTACAAGCATAACAAGTTTAGTTAATTAGCTTGTGTTCATCTTTAGGAGGTTGTGCATTACCCTCTCCAAGATTCTCAATTTTTTTTGCTTCTGTGGATTCTTCTTGTGTTTTCTTTCTTTCTTTCATTGTATTGATTTCAATTTGGGCTACACTATATCCAACACCAGTAGTGTCACCTTTTAGCTTCTGTGCATAAAGTTGTGATTGAATTAGATCAGAACTTGTGTGTAATTTCTCAATTTTATCTTTTGCTTCCGTTAATTCAGATTCAATCTTTTTCTTGATGTTTTCCAACTCCAAGACCTTCATATTTTCTTGCATAAGTTCATCATCTAATTGTTTACTTTATTTGGTCTTTTCTTCAATAGCAGTTAGGCTATCAGTAAGCTATTCATTCAGATCTTCAATCTTGTCCTTCAGAGACATGTTTTCTTCATTCAACTTTTTGACCATTTTTCCCAAATCATTTGTAGAGCAATCTTTCAGATCTTTCCTTAGTTTTTTTATAAGCGTTTGGGAGCCATCAAATTTTAGTTTAAGTTATTCATTTTATATTTCAGATCTGTCAAGATCATCAAGGGCTGCTTCAAGATTCTTTTTCAGATGTTTCTCTGTTGCTGAATCCATGATCTCCTCAAGTGGTTAAAATTTCTTTCAGAGGACCAGAGCTCTGATACCAATTGTTAGAAACATGGAGAGGGGGGGGGGGGGGAATCATTGTTTGTCTATTTATCTTTATTTCAAAAANTCAGAGGACCAGAGCTCTGATACCAATTGTTAGAAACATGGAGAGGGGGGGGGGGGTGAATCATTGTTTGTCTATTTATCTTTATTTCAAAAATTTGAAACTTAAATCAAATAGATAACAATTGAAGCACAACACAATAACACATAACACAAGATATGATTACGGGGAAACCTTGATCATAGGAAAACCCCGGTGGGAATTAGTACCCACAAATGATTATACTAGTCTAACGAACTTGTTAGAGTTCATTTTCCCTGTTAGGAGAAATATTTACAATGCAAGTACAATGACCCTGTTAGGAGTCTTTACAAAACCCTGTTAAAGGTGGTTGGCTCACTACTAGAGCTCACTTCTCAATAGGATGAAGGCTATAACATTCAGATAATAGATATACACTATATCAAAAAGATGAACTTACGTTTTGACATTGTTGTCTGATCAGTTCCGTTTATGCTTTGATGCTTTAATCTCTTGATGACTTCTAATTCATACTGATTTTCTTAATATTTCTCTTCTGAATATCTTCTCTGTTTATTTTCCATTCACACACTTAATACAAAAGTGCATGTCTAGTATATATACATGCCTGAATAGACGCGACAAAAAACATGACCTTAGTCGACCCAAAAACAACATACACAACGCTTCTAAACAAATTGGCTTAAGAATGTTTACATGAGTGTTAAAGAAATATTTACAAACATATTATAATAGTTGCACGGCCATTACAAAATAAAATATTATGCGCTAATCCAAAATCTGAGGTCGGCCTCATGTTCTGTATTCTAAACTGCTAGTGGCACTTTAACCTGCTGTAACTTCTTCGTATTGACATACTAAACCATGCATGTATAGTCTAATCTTAACTACATATCAGCAAGCTTAAATATAAATGCACATAGTCTGAATCAATCATACACACATGCGCTGGTGCTCTGATCAACTACATATCTCTGTATTGCTCAGTTTTCTGTACTTAGCCAATTTTGATCTTCAAAGTTTACTATCAAAACTTCATATGACTTTGTTACCATAATGCAAACATAAAATAAGTCATATACACCCTGAGTGTTAACTTGCCAACACATCCTTCTCTTTATTCAAAGTCATGGTTTCCTTAAAGAAAGTGACATGCTTCACCAAGAACATGTGCATTATCATAGAGTACCAAAATAAAGGAGTATCTAATTTTTTGTTCTTGATTCGCAACAAACCCTCATGTATTTTATCTGCAATGTAAGGAGAAAAATCATAGATTACATGAAAGTGGGGCTGCCTAATATGAATGACCATGTATAGATATTCAACTTGAATCACTTCTGAAGGATGTAAACAAAGAACCTAACATAAGGAGTAAAAAATTGCAAGGAGATTTAGATTAAAAACCCCTTTTTTGAAAGGTTTTTAAGTGCTAGGACCAACAAAATACTTATCCTTTCCTATGATAGGCAAATATGCAGGCATTAACACACTTCTAATATAGCTTCTCCAGGCTATGTACTTCTATTCAAAATCTTGGAGATCAATGGGCTCCAAGCTCAGGGATGACTCATATAAATCGAATAATTCTTGTAGTTCTTCTCTACAAACCCTAAGGATTTTATCTCCATAATTATCCTTGATTACTCTTAAAATAGGGTCATACCTATTTGTAATGGATACTAACAAATCTACATCCATAAACACTCCTGACATTACCAATTTTCCCAAGTTATACTTTCATGCATTGCAAGAAGGAGATTGTAATTTTCTTTGAGAAAAAACATAACATAAAAAGGTTCAAACTCGTCTCTGGAAGAATAGCATCAGTCAGAACTTGAGCCTTATCAAACAATCCCTCTGCAATATTTATACCCTTTGGAATCTTCTTAGCCTCACCCCAATCATTAGTGGATTTAGGAAATAAACCTAAGAAATCACCATAAGGGTTTGTTTTTGCATAATTCATTTTCCACGAATGTTTTGTTAATGGTACCATGACTAGCCCGAGTTAAAATTTTTCATCTTACTATTAAATTTTACCTCTGAAAACCTTCACACTAATTCTTAAAATCACATAGGCTCAAACAAGATGCCTTCACATAACATAACCCAAAGAAAGAAGAAGTAAAACATAAGATGAAGATTCAGTATCTTACTGATTAGAAATATGCCACCTTCTACAAAAAATTCCTCCAGGAATTCAGAAAATGGTTTCACAACCTCTGCAACTCTTTGCAACACCTAATTGCCTTAATGCAACTCATGAATCAAAATGGCTTATGAGAAATTAATCAAAAACATCGACACATTTCAATATAACTACAAGTCATACCAGCTCACATCAACTTGTGAAATGAAGCTGAACACAAAAAACCTCGTTTAAATCTCAAACCTAGATCAATCTTTAAAACAACATAGTGAACAGTGAGATTTTAGTCAACCATCCTTGACTCCATGTGGCCTACAATTGGCAATAAAAATTCCATAAATGGCCCACATTCAATCTTGTCATTTCCAAGTCCACGTGTCAATATCACGCCACCACGCAATGCATAAAACATCTACATCTTTTGATCATGCGGTAGCAAGATCTTCCTTATCTTACCAAGTTTTAATTCTGGTGACCCCACATTACTTATTGTGGGTCACTTATCTTTCGAGTACCTTTTGAAAGTTAATTAAAAGATCTTCGCCATAAAACACATGTGCTAAAAGCTACATCTTTAAGTAAACTACTCTTTAATAGTCTACCTGCCATCCATTTCCATGGATCTTAGCTGGCAATCATCAACCAAATATAAAGTACCACATTTATTTTCTTTCTTCTTACATTTCCTATCTTTGAGGCTTGTTGACTGAAGTCAAGTGTCACCATTTCGCTATCACGTGGTACATATAGCTCATTGCAAATTGTGATCACATGATGGTGTAGAACTATTGGTTCACTTGTGATATAGCCAATAGATGAATGACACTTGTTAATTTTATTAGTTTGGACCATCCTATGACCTGGGGACATATGGAAAGCCAATTAATTAGTTCATGGGACCCACTCAGAAATATGACTTAGGCCAAAGGATATAAAACATAAGCCCGCGGGCCTTTGAAAAGAACCAAGAATCAAAAGGATAACAAAAGGCCCCACTAATGATGACATAACCTATTACTATAGTGGATAAAGTAACAACAAAACATAAGATAACCATATTTTGAGAAAATAAAAAATAGGGTAAGCCTAGAAAAAACCCTAGTATCAAAATAGTACCACTAGTGGCCCTTATTGGGGATGCTTATTTATGCAGGAAATGAGGCGAGAACTTAGAATCTTCTGGAAGAGCAGACCAAATAGGAAAGAAAGACCCTAACCAACAGGAAACTAAAATACACAATGGAAAATAGAGAATATATACAGAAAATATATCTACTTCTTATGGAAAAAAGGCTACTTTAGGAAAAGTAGTGTTTTAGGAATTGTCAATGAACAGGCAATTCCAAAATATATCTAGTCGTCTCTTTGAGAAAATAATAATTTTATCCACATTTTTCATGAACGACGTATGGCCCTAGCCAAATTGGATCAAATTTACCATGTTTTCCTTTGTCTTCCAACTTGGCATTCCACATTAGTACAAATTCTCCACTATTAAATTTCCTTGTAATTGATTTCTTATCATACAAGTTCTTTACCTCTAGTTGGAGCTTTGCATTTCTTCTAGAAGCCTCTCTCCTTGTTTCATCCAATTCAGTTAGGTCACTGATCCGTAACTGCATATCATTATCAATGTCATCATCATACATTTCTACAACTTTATACATTTGTATTAAGTTATTCTAAGGAAACTAGCCTAAATCCCATACACCAAATCAAATGGTGCACATCCTATTACTTTTTTACTGGTTACCCTATCTACCCAAACAACCAACATTATTTTTGAGTCCCAAGCCTTCTTATTTTTATCCAGCACTCTTTTAATAATCTTGAGCATACTCTTATTACTGGACTCAGCTTGACCATTTCCCGGTGGGTGATAAGGTGAAGAATAAGATGTTTGGATATCATAATCTATTGAAAAGTTGGTGTATTCTTCAAATCTAAAACACATGGCATTGTCTGAAATAATTATCTTAGGATATCCAAATCTTGTGACAATTTTATTTAGCAAGAAATCAACCACTACTTTATTGGTTTCTCTTTTAGTGGGGATTGTTGGAAAGTTGAATCCTAGAGGATATATGACTTATTTTGTGTTGTCATTATGGAAACAAAGTCATATTAAGCTTCTATCAAAGATAACTTAGAAGATAAAATGACTAAGTATGGAAAATAGGACAGACAGAGTTATACAATGATCAACACATCAGCACACATGCAAGAGATCAAATCAGAATATGTGTGTTCAGATATATGTTCTATGACATGTGTACATGCTAATTCCAGACACGCATGGTACAGAATGATAGTACAGATAAGCTACAAGAAGAACAGTACTACTGCAGTTCAAGAAATAGAGCATGGAGCCGACTTAGGTTTTTGGATCAGCGTGAATTTTTTTGTTGTGTAAAGGCTAAGCGCTTTTAATTATATATTTGTAATAATGTCTTTAGTATTGTTGTAAACACGCTTAGTACAATTTTTTTGTAAGCATTGTGTATTATGTTTTTAGGGCTGACTATAGTCTTGTTTTGAGTCGCGTCTATTCGGACATGAACATATAATTATGTAATATAAATTTGTATATTACAAGTGTCAAAGAAAATGTATAAGAAAGATATAGAAGAGTAGTATAGTGAAGTCAGTATGAGATAAATCTCTTTAAGAGAGTAAGAGCATCAGCACATAAATGGAACTGATTAGACAACAGTGTCATCACAGCAGTTCATTTTTGATATAGTTTACATCAACTATTGGAAGGTTGTAGCCTTCATCTTATCGGGCAGTGAGCCATACACCTTTAACATGGTTTTTTTAATAGACTCCTAACAGGGTCATTTTACTTGAATTTTAAAGACTCCTCCTAACAGGGAAAAGGAACTTTAACAGGTTCATTATACTAGTGCAATATTTGTGGGTACTAATTCCCACCAGCGTTTTCCTCTGATCAAGATTTCCCCATAATCATATCATGTGTTATGAGTTCTTGTATTAAACTTCATTGAATGTATGTTTGATTTATGCTTAAAGTGCTGAAATATAATTAATAGACAAACACTAATTCACCCCCCCCTCTCAGTGTTTCTAACAATTGGTATCAGAGCTCTGGTCCTCTAAAAGAAAGTTTAGCCACTTGAGGAGATCATGGGCTCAGTAGAAGCAAAATATTTGAAAAATAATCTTGAAGCAACTCTTGAATATCTTGACAAATCTAAAAAAGAAAATGAAGAACTTAGACTAAAAGTTGATGGCTCGCAAATGCTTATCAAGAAATTGAGAAAAAAATTGAAAGATTGTTCTACAAGTGATTTAGGGAAAATGGTCAAAAAGGTAAATGAAGAGAACATGTCTCTGAAAGATAAAATTGAAAATCTGGATGAATAGCTAATAGACAGTCAAATTTCTATTGAAGAAAAGATCAAAGAAAGAAAACAATTAGAAGATGAACTTTTGCAAGAAAATATGAAAGTCTTGGAATTGGAGAACATAAATAAAAAGATGGAATCTGAATTAATATAAGAAAAGGATAAGATTTATAAACTCCACACAAGTTCTGATTCACTTCAATCTCAGCTCAATGCACAAAATCTAAGAGGTGATACTATTGGTCTTGGATACGATATTGCACAAGTTGAAATCAATTCATTGAAAGAAAGAAAGAAAGAAAGAAAGAACATGAAGCATCTTCAGAAGCAAAGAAAGTTGAAAATGTTGCAGAGACTAAAATAGGTACACAAGTTTTAGCACCCTCAGTGTCAATAACTTCTAATACAACAAAAGACTCAGAAGATACTATAGTGATTGATGATATCAAGATATCCATGACAACATCTGACAATGACATGGACAAAGTTGATAGCATTTGTAAACACTGAAGAGATGTGCACTGATGATACATCTGTAAAATGAAATGAAGTTCCCTCCAATGATCCAATAGACTTGAATAAAGAGAAAGATACTCAAGATAATGAGACACCAATCAAGGAGATACCAGTAAAGAGTGAATGCATGGATACCAGTCAAAATATTATATTCACTCCATCCACTTTAACATCTACTTCATTGTTGTCAAGGTTAACTCCTGACTCAGCAAGTCTAGATGCGTGGGGAGAAGAGGACTTAATAAAGATCAGCATTCTAGCTATGGAAAAATCCAAAGAAAAACAAGTTATGAGGAACCCTCTCTTCTTGGAATTAGTAAACATCTTGAATGATCTAGTTCCTGCAGACATGAAAGAAGCCAAACTTCAATCAGTTAAAGATGTTGACAACATTCTAAAAAGCTTCAAAGCACACTTTACAGACCTAGTAGACTCTGCTACTAGAATTGTATAAGATGAGTATAAAAAGGAGAGATTGAATGAATTGGTAAGGAATTTTAGCTTAGACTTAAAATCTTTAAAGATTGGGCAATCTATATTGAAAGAGTTGGAAGCCAAAGGTAAGAAGGTTATAGCAAACTACATGGACAGAGTGAAGTTCACCTCTGAACATATCAAAAAGATAGAAGAGGCAGAGATCATGGTGGACACTATTAGAAAATTAGTTGAGACATCCACCCTAGACATGAACATCTGTAACAATGTCTATCAGGGACAGTTGGACAAAATTGAAAAATCAAAATTAGAGATCAATAAGATAAGAATCAGACAGACCCAACTGAGGAATGTTCTAGCGCCTTCTCTAGAAATTTTGGAAGATAATATCAAATAGATTGATGCCACCATTTTCACATATGATCAAGGTCCCTGCATGGATCTAATAAAGATGGAGAAGTTAACATATGCCCTATGCGCCCATCTCCAAATAGTTGATGCAATGAAGGTATTCTGGCAGAAAGAGATCCAATCTCTTTAGATTGTGTACCTAGATGTTTACATGGAGTAATTATCTAGAGACTTACAAGTTTTGGAAACCTTTGTCATTAATGTCAAAGGGGGAGTAATGTATATAGAGAATGTGTATATATGGGGAGCAATTATATATATGTTAAGAGATGCAATGATATACAGTTATTTTGTGTGTTAAGTCATTTTGAGAAACTTGGCCACATTCCTTTGTTGCCATTAATGAAAAAGGGGGAGATTGTTGGCAAGTTGACTCCTAGAGGATATATGAATTATTTTGTGTTGTCATTATGGCAACAAAGTCATATTAAGTTTTTGTCAAAGATAACTTAGAAGATAAAATGACTATGGAAAATAGGACAGACAGAGTTATACAATGATCAACACATCAGCACATGTGCGAGAGATTGAATCAAAATATGCGTGCTCAAATATATGTTCAATGACATGTGTACATGCTAATTCTAGACACACATGGTATAGAATGATAGTACAGATAAGCTACAGGAAGAACAGTACTACTTAGTTTAGGAAACAGAGCATGGAGCCGACTTAGGTTTTTGGATCAGCGTGAATTGTTTTGTTGTGTAAAGGCTAAGTGCCTTTGATTATATGTTTGTAATAATGTCTTTAGTATTGTTGTAAACATTCTTAAACCAATTTTTTTGGAAGCATTGTGTATTATGTTTTTAGGGCCGACTATAGTCTTGTTTTGAGTCGCATCTATTCGGAGATGAACATATAAATATGTAATGTAAATGTATATTACAAGTGTCAAAGAAAATGTATAAGAAAGATATAGAAGAGTAGTATAGTGAAGTCAGTATGAGATAAAGATCTTTAAGAGAGTAAGAGCATTAGCGCATAAATGGAACTGATCAGACAACATTGTCATCATAGCAGTTCATTTTTGATATAGTGTATATCAACTATCAGAAGGTTGTAGCCTTCATCTTATTGGGAAGTGAGCTCAGGAAATGAGCCATACACTTTTAACAGGGTTTTTTTAATAGACTCCTAATAGGGTCATTGTACTTGAATTGTAAATACTACTCCTAACAGGGCAAAGGAACTTTAACAGGTTCATTATACTACTGCAATATTTGTGGGTACTAATTCCCACCGAGGTTGTCCTCTGATCAAGGTTTCCCCATAATCATATCATGTGTTATGAGTTATTGTATTAAAATTCATTGAATGTATGTTTGATTTATGATTAAAGTGCTGAAATATAATTAATAGACAAACACTGATTCACCCNCCCCCCCCCCTTCTCAGTGTTTCTAAGAGGGATTGCTTCTACCCACTTAGTAAAATAGTCTGTAGTCACAATTATCCATGAATTCTCCCCACTATATTTATTAACTATATCTCCTATGAAATGAATATGCCATTGTTGAAAAGGGGCCTATACTCCACTAGTTTCAAAGGCACATTTCCAGAAAATGTTAACTTACTAGAGAAATGTTGACAGGAATCACATTTGTTGACAAGTTGATGAGCATCACTAAAAATTGCAGGCCACCAAAATCCTTCTCTTAGGAATTTATGTGTAGTAGTATTTTCCATATAATGGCCACCACATACACCATTATGAATTTCTTACAAGATTCTTTTAGCTTGCTCCTGGTCTACACACTTCAATAGTACTCCTTCAGGATTTCTCTACCATAACTCATCTCTGATTAGAGAAAAATGAATAGCTTGTAACTTCAAGGTTCTATTTTTGAAATATTTAGGGATAGGTGTCATGTTGAAATATGTAGAAGATGGAGATGAGTGGAGTTAGAAAAAGAGGGACCCACTTATCGATTAAAAGGGCACATCGAATCAGGTATGCAATGACTTACAAAGACTGGTGATTTATTGAGAGGTCTTATCAAGTAAATGATAGATGGAGTTGTTCTAAATGTGGTGGGTCCACCTCACTTAAAACATTGATTAAAAGTCATATTGAGTGGCTTGGATAAGGATATCAATGACATGAAGAGTTACTCAAGGGAAAATGAGTCTAAAATGGTGACGTCGTGTCGATTAATATTAACCATCGACTAAGTTGAAAAGGCTGTTAAAGAAGGAGAAAGTTACCTATGATGGATGATGTCATAGATAACATACCTATGAAAGGGAGGTTTTATGATAGAGTATAGGGATGGGTGTCAATTTAAACATATAGAAAATGACAATGAGTGGAGTTAGAAAAAGAGGGACCCACTTATCGAATAAAAGGGTACATCAAATAAGGTATGAAATGACTTAACAAAGACTGGTGATTAATTGAGAGAAGGTCTTATCGAGTAAACAATAGATGGAGTTGTTAAAAATGAGGTGAAGCCAACCCACTTAAAACATCAAGTGAAATTCATATCGAGTGGCCTAGCTGAGGATATCAATGATGCAAAGAGTTACTCAAGGGAAGATGATGCTAAAATGGTGACATAATATCGATTAATATTCACCATTGGCTAAGTCAAAAAGGCTATTAGAGAAGGAGAAAGTTACCCGATGATGGATGATGTCATAGATAACATACCTGTGAAAGGGAGGTTGCATGATGGAGTATAGGGATAGGTTTCAAGTACAAAAATGTAGCAAATGGTGATGAGTGGAGTTAAAAAAAGAGAGAACCACTTATCGAATAAAAGGGTACATCGAATAAGGTATAAAATGGATTAAAAAAGACTGGTGATTAATTAAGAGAAGGTCTTATCAATTAAATGATGGATGAAGTTGTTCAAAATGTGGTGGGGCCACCCCACATAAAATATTGAGTAAAAGTCATATCGAGTGGCCTGGCTGAGGATATCAATGATGCAACGAGTTACTCGAGGGAAGATGAGGCTAAAATGGTGACATAATGTCGATTAATATTCTCCATCCACTAATTTGGAAAGGCTATTAGAGAAGTAGAAATTTACCCGATGATGGATGATGTAACAGATAACATACCTGTGAAAGGGAGGTTGCATGATGGAGTATAGGGACAGATGTCAAGTAGAAAAATGCAGCAGATGATGATGAGTGGAGTCAGAAAAAGAGGGACCCACTTATTGAATAAAAAGGGTACATCAAATAAGGTATGCAAAGGCTTAACAAATATTGGTGATTAATTGAGAGAAGGTCATGTTATCTCTACAAGGTATTTTGTTGTCATTAGTTTAAGTCAAAGTCATGGAGTCAAGAAGAATCAGTAGGTGAAAGGAGTTAGTCAAGTAATTGACTAGTCGGTGAAGTCACACATATGAGTAAAGTTGGTAAAGAACAAAGAGTTAAAGACAATATACAAAGCATCTATAGTTATCAATAATCACACTAAACCAAGCACATGAAGGACATTGATTTGATAGTCATAGAGTACTGAAGTTCAATTAACCGATAGAGAGGAGTTACTCAATCGAGTTAGACAGTTGATTTAAAATGTGATCAGAACACATTTAATGAATTTTAAGAGAATTAATAAATATTATACAAGCACATAGAATATTTTGTTATAAGATCAATGATTGAGATAATTTAGATTGAAGATCTAAGGAGCAGATTAAACAACAAAAAAGTTTGTCATTTTTGAGAAAAAGAACAAGTATCGAGGTAAAAGTGACAAGGTCACCGAGTAGGAAAAGAAGATCTAACAGTCTAGAGAAATTTTGAACATACCTAACACATAAGATTAAGAGGCATAATCTCATCTATAAATTGGATGAACTAGAAAGTTGAAATATAGTTGTTGAAGTTGTTGTTTTTGTTGTTGAGAAAGTTAAAGGAGTTATTGAAGTGAAGTTATTGAAGAACAAGAGCAGAGCAGAGAGAAATGAGAAGAGAAGAAGCTACAACAGAGTAGAGCAGAGCAGTGTTACAAGTTTGAGATTAAGGTAACACATTTCAGAGCACATAGAGTCTGATCAACATTTGTATTTGATGCAACATAGAAGACATTGTTGAGTTATTGATACTATTGTATTGAGAGCTTTAAATCCGAATACTGGGTAGATCTTAACCACTCTTATATTTTGTAAATCCTTTAACATGGTACATCTCTAAGAGTATAGATTGTAAAAATATTATAACCAGGTAGAACTAACAAGTATTTTATATTCTTAACCTAGTAAGCTATTAGAAATAGCTACACTTTGTAAGCTCTAATCGTGCACCCTTTATATTGCAGTTAGTGAAGGTTGTGGGTGTCATCCACACCATAGTTTTGTCCTCTAACCAAGGATTTATGTGTTACCAAAATCATGGTGTTATGAGTTCTATTGTTTAATGTTTTGATGTTATGCTTTTATAATCCTTACATTGCTTTCATTTCAAAGTTATGAACTTTGTAATCAGTATGCTGTAGTATATGGTTGATTAGTAATAATAGTCAGAAATTTTTTAGTGGTATTGATTCACCCCTCCCCTCTCAGTCCCAACTTTCTATAGTTATTCCAACAATTGTTATCAGAGATTGTACTCTTGAGTTAAAGGTTTGATCACCTGAGAGTTAAATATCATAGTCATGAAAGGTTATAGGAATCTAAAAGGATTGATAGTCTTGAATTTGAGTTGGAGAGTGCATGATATTTAAACATTGATCTGGGAAAGAAACTTGAGAAGTCTCTAAGGATAAGAAAGAAACTATATGATGAACTGAAGGTCACACAAGATCAAGTTGATACACTTTAGAAAACATCTGAAGGAAGCTTGATTGATGAATTTGAATCATCTATAAGAGAACTACTTGAAAATAATGATTCACTTATCAAGTAGTTGGATTTAATGAGGATAGATCTTGAAATCAACAACCTGAGGATGAATGAACTAATTAAAGGTGAAAGATCTGTAGAAGATGAAAAGAGAATGGAAGAAGATGACAAAAGAAAAGTTGAAATCAGGTTAACTAAGAAAGATAATGAGATCATAAGATTAGCCCAAGTTCAATATGATATGACCGACCAAATTTTGAATGCAAATTAGAACTATACACAAAAGGAGTTTGAGAACCAAGCACTGAAAACTGAGATTGAAAGGCTGGAAAAAAGACTGAAAGCTGAGAAGGATGCAAATGAAGTACTGAAAAGAAATGAAGAAGCACTAAAATCATTGGACAAGAAGTTTAAAAATCAGAAGCAACTGAGTGACTAAAAATGAATTGGATTCAATGAGAACAACACTATTGAGAAAGGATAATCATCTAATACACCAAAAGGTCATGATATTGTACCCACACTGAAACTAATGAAGCCAAATTGCAATTATTGTGGGAAGCTTGAACACATAGCTAATGTTTGCAAAAGTAGAAAAGGTAAAGTACCAAGAACACCTAAATTTGATGGTTATTTCTTTAGATGTAATAGGTATGGACATCAAGCTTTTGAGTGTAGAACCAAATTTACTAACAACACAAGGAAACCTAAGTTTGATGGTTACTGCAAGAAATGCAACAAGTATGGTCACACGACTGAAGAGTGTAGAACAAAGAAAAGAAATGATAAGTGGATGCCTAAATGAGAAAATGCAAATACTAACCTAGCAGGCACATCTATACCATGGGAATATAATACAAGGATACCATTTTTATCATGTTGAAGATATGGACATATTACTGCAAATTGCATGTTAATGCACGGAAGGAATAATAGAAGATCATGGAGGATCCTTGGCATGACATGTTTTTACTATCATAAGGTATGAAACCTAGAAAGGAATTGTAGATACCAAGGAGATGCACCAAATGAAGATGAATCTACAAAGATGCACCACCTACTATTGAAGAAATCAGAGAAAAGATGAACAAAACCTGGAGGAGAAAGACTCAGGAAGATGGAACATCATTTGTAACCATAGACAACACCATCTCTACCAAGTCAGGTGCACTGAGCTCCACCTAAATGGTGAGAGGTATGTAGGAACTGTATGCTTATCATAAATCTTACTTCAGTTCCTAAGCATTAAAGTTAAGATCCATAACAACATATCAAGATGCATTTGGATAAGTTGTGAAATTTTGTTTGAATATTGTAATATATGGTTATTTTGTTTAATCGGTCAAGAAAAGTAACTATGTAGTTAGTATAAAGGTATAATTGACTCAACAAGCACATTTAATGCACATTAATAGAGCCGTTGAAACCCTAATTATGAAGGAAAGCTATAAATAAGTTAGTTTTTATATTCATTTGTACCTAACATTTTCAAAGAGCATTAAGCATATTGCAGAGTGATCACTACAAGAGAAACAAGGTGTTCCAAGGTATTTCTATATCTACTTAAGAGCATCTCAAGAAATTTATGTGTTTACTATTTCAAACCGAGTTGTATTAGCGAAGTCGTGTATTGTTCGCGTGCCCTAGTTTGTTCAAACAATACATTTGAAGGTAGTCATGACACCAAGGATGCAAAGACCAATGTTAGTAAAGGTTCAGGACTAGTGAAACCTAAGTATAAATTTCCCCCAACAAAAGCCTCTAAAACAAATATGATGGGAGCCCTATCTTTAATCCCGTCGTGAGTAATTTTGATTGAAGATGTATGCACATTTATTCATTGTAAAATTGAAGAGTTGTGTGAAGCTAAGATTGAAGCCTTATACAAAAAGTTGTGTGCAAATGAGAAAGTTAAGGATGAGCATACACACCTAGAAACTAAAGGCTTAATTCATGCAATGCATCTACCAAAGGTATTCAAGCTCAAATGGATGAGAATGGTACTCAGCCGAGTACATGAAAAATTTATGTGGTTAGATAAACCTATAAAGATCACTAAGGATGTCTTTCACATCATCATGGGATTACCTATTGGAGACATACCCAAGACCATAGAGAAAACCAACAAAGGCAAGCTCATTGAGCTCACAAAGGCATAATGGGATGGTAGAGGAATGAGGATATCTACTATGGAGGATCCTGAGTTATGGTACACATGTAATATCATATCTTACCGAGAATTTCAATTGTCCTGAGTGGACGGTGTACCATGTGGAGTAGTAGATCTTGCATTTAAGATAGTAGAAAAAGGAATTCAGGTATATATTTGTGAAGTTTTGTTGAAGAAAATAGATGAGAACATGAACACAATCATAAAGGAGAAGACCAACACCTTGAAATTTGGATCATTGTTGGTATGTATTTTCTTTTACTATCATAATTAATTTCCCTTGATTGGAGATATAGTTTGGAAAAATGATAAGATGGTCATCTATCAAATAAATAAATATATTCAAAGTCTAGGAGACAACTTTGATGCAATCATGTTTGATTAATTTTTAAAATTCCAAGAAAGAATGCATAAAAGATATAGAATCCCACCACATCTGAATTCTAAGTATCAAGATAATTTATGTTTTGAGGTAGACACTGATATTTGTAATTATCAAGGTCATTGATCCTAAAGTTGAATGGATTCAATGATGGGATATGAGATGGACACTGATATTGGTTCATAAAAAATAGAAGCACCTACTTACTAAACCAATTGACCCTAAAGGAAAAAGGTATGGAACCTAAGAAGAAGTGAAAGAAAAGATCAAGAAAGGTATATTGATGAAAGGAAACTAAGTGTGCAGAAAATAGTTCCCTACGCTAAAATCCCGAGAAGAGGATCGTGCAAATTTAGATTTAACCCTTAGAAATTACAGAATGATAATACAATAACATGCATGCATAGAAAAATGAGAATGACACAATGATTTACCCAGGGGAAAACCTTTTGGTAAAATACCCCAGCACTCCAAAACCTATACAATGTATTAATCAAAACTATTATTGTTTAAAATACACTTGCAATGCAAGATCTTTCAGGAGATAATCAACACTTGAAGACAAATTCGGCAGCATAAAAACATTCCAACAATACACTAACTTCTCACCCAGATTCGCAACCCTAAAAAAGTTGTAGAAGAGTGTACAGTACTCAACATGATCAGTTGCCACATGTCTTCACCCATCATCGAATCTTCCACAATTATCTCTTACAAATATTAATGACCATCATAGGAATTTTTCATAACCATTTCAATCATGATTACCTTACATATTGTCCAAAGTGCCGACATTTGGAAAATATCAAATGTAAGGAAATATACAAGGTTGAGACACCTTATTCCTAACAATTGATACCTAAGGGAATAAGGAAGAAAACCAAAATGATTGAATATTTTTCAAGAACTCTAGGAGATGAGGACACTGAGACTGATATATCAGTTGACAAGCAACTTATGATTAAATCTTCTTTAAGAATAAGAGGTACATGAAGGAACACTAGGTCCTCTGTACAACCTAAAGAAAAGAAGGACATCAAACCTACACCTACAAGAGGTAAAACCTATGTCTGAGGGAGAGGTTGAAACAAACCCACACAATCAAGGAGGAGACTGCTACTCACAATAGATAGTGACACTGAGTCAGATAAGGAAGTGAAGAATACACTAGTTGCAAAACTATTACTTGCACCAAGAAGTTTGGAGGACTCTCTTGAAGTTTTGAAGAATTATGGAGGTTTTGCAGGTATAAGACAAAGGAAATATGAGAAAATAAGTGAAGTTGAGAAAAAGAAGATTGAGGATGCAATAGTTGTCACATTGCACCGATTTGGGCTAACACCTGTGGAGGTTGTAGACAAGTTATCTAAAGAACTTAACAATAATATTGGTGCATGATGAAAGTATGCAATCAATGCAGAGAAGAAAATGAGAGAAAGGTCATTGGTAATCACCATTCCCAACCTTACTACTACAGAGATAGATGAAGCATTGAAGAATTATTCAAATAAATTTCTAGTCAAGGGAAGAGCCCTAAGGATAATGAATGGAGAACTAGAATCAGTTGAAAAGGAAACATATGCAAATGGAAGGACATATTTCACTTGAATGATACCAAGTATGAAGAAGCAAAAAAGAATCAAGGTGCAAACACTATTGATAAGGTAAAGGAAAACAAAAATCAAATAGATACTATTGATCTTACTAATGATAATGCAAAGATTCTTATTGAAGACATGCCTGAGGAGGTAGATCCAACAAATAAGATATCAATAGATGAAGATGTACTAGATGCACAAGTAAATGAAACCAAGTGCATGGATATTCATAATGCACCACTACAAAGGAAAGATTTAATAATGAAGCAAGTGCACAGTTACACTAATATTCAAGATGTTACTATTGAAGCTGCACCAGATACACAAATCATATAAACTGTGCCACTTGTGGACACTGATAAAGGAAAGGCTGATGAACATAAGGATACGAAGGTAGACAAAGATAAAAATACTGAGTCAGTTCTCTCAATAGACACCGATGGATAAAAACATGAAGAGCTTCCTACTTACCCAACCAACATTCAAAATGTGCAAGAAACACAAGACAAAATGCCGCGGGAATCACATCTTGAGGAGAAGAATGAAGAGAAATAAGAATATAAACCACAAGAATAAGTCAAACTAAAATAAAGCATAACCGATACACATACCGAGTCACCAAATGCAACTAAGGCATCATGATCTAAACGCTCTACTAGCGAGAGAAAGTTGATTGAAAAGAAGAAGAGCAAGAAAAGGAAGCACATTATTGATTTGAGAAAGCCTATTATAATACCAAAGGGTGACCCTAATGTAATGAATCCTAAATAATTGGCCACATATGCTAAGTTAGTAGCTCAAAAGGTTGAATAGGAGAAGTTGTTGGTGAAGAAGAAGAAGGTAGATATATTAGAAGATGGGAAGGAGATTTTCCAGGAGATTGTTCCTGATGCTAAAGTTGATGAATCTGAAAATCTGTTAGACCAATTTGGTGATTTAGCCCAATATATTAAAGGACTTAACAAGGATATGACTGAATACATGTTGAAGATTCACAAGGAGTATATGGAAAAGAATTTGATGAAAGATTTATCGCAAGAAATTGATGTAGATAAGGTAACTCTTTTCGAGTTATGTTATGAAATTGAAGCCCAATTGACATCCATCATTTTCTTATTTCAAAATTTTTGTATTCTTTCAAACTTTACAGAGGAAATCAAGAATAAGGAGGAAGACATTGAAAAAGAGCTGACTGAGAAGCTAAAGGAACTAACTACTGAGCCTGGATCATTCCAGAGTTACTATTCTAAAATCCAAGAACTCATTGGTGTTATACATTCATTGAGACAAGAGGAGAATAAGATCATATTGGAATTGCTTGAGCTACAAGCATTTCTCATTCCGCACATCCAATATATGCAGATACACTTGAAGAAAGCCAAAGAACTAGCAAGCTTTCCAAATGTCAGCACATTGGACACTATAGTTAACTTATCTGCTGATAACACAGAGTAGATTGTTGGATTATAGAATCTCTAAGATACATGGGAGACTATACTTTCAGGCATACAATAGATATATAAACATTTTTTTGTTCAATAAGTTTTACTTTTGGCAATTTGATAAAAAAAGGGGGATAAATATATTCCTAGTCAAAAAACACAAAAAGGGGATAAATATTTCAGAAAAATAAAAAAAAGTATATATGTGAAAAATGAAAACATAGAAAGAGAATAATTGTACATATGTATGGGAGTAAACTCCGAGGAGGAGTTACTATTTTTATGGATTTGAATTTTTTGTCAAAAATGCCCAACTAATGTCAAAGGGGGAGATTGCTATCTCTATAAGATATTTTTTGTTATTAGTTTAATTCAAAGTCATGGAGTTAAGAAGAATCAGTTGGTGAAAGGAGTTAGTCAAGTAATTGAATAGTTGGTGAAGTCAGACTTATGAATAAAGTCAGTAAAGCACAAAGAGTTAAGGAAAATATATCGAGCATCTACAATTATCGGGCATCACACTACACTAAGAACATAAAGAACACCGAGTTGATAGTCACCGAGTACTGAAGTTCATTTAACCAAGAGATAGGAGTTACTCAACCGAGTTAGATAGTTGATTTAAAACATGATCAAAACACATTTAAAGAATTTTTAGAGCATTAATTAATATTCTACAAGCACGTAGAATAGTTTGTTACAAGATCAACGATTAAGATAATTTAGAATGAAGATCTAAGGAGCAGATTAAATGGAAAAAGAAAGTTTGTCATTTTTTGAGAAAAAGAACAAGTACCAAGGTAAAAGTGACAAGGTCACCGAGCAGGAAAAGAAGATCTAACAGTCCAGATAAAATATGAATATACCTAATGCATAAGATTAAGAGGCATAATCTCATCTATATATTGGATGAACTAGAAAGTTTAAATATAGTTTTTGTTGCTGAGAAAGTTAAAGGAGTTATTTAAGTGAAGTTATTGAAGAACAAGATCAGAGCAGAGAGAACCAAGCAGAGAATCAACAGCAACAAAGCAGAGAAGAGTATTGTTAAAAGTTTGAGATTAAGGTAACACATTTCAGAGCACATAGAGTCTGATCAACAATTGTATTTGATGCAACATACCAAACTTTGTTGAGCTATTGATACTGTTGAATTGAGAGCTTTAAATCCCAATACTGGGTAGATCTTAACCAATCTTATATTTTTTAAATCCTTTAAGAGGGTACATCTCTAAGAGTAGATATTGTAAAAATCCTTTAACCATGTATACCTAACAAGTCTTTTATACTCTTAACTAGGCAAGCTATTAGAATTAGATGCACTTTGTAAGCTCTATATCGAGTGCCCTTTATACTGTAGTTAGTGAAGGTTGTGGGTGTCATCCCCACCACAGTTTTGTCCTCTAACCTCAGATTTCTGCATTACCAAAATCTTGGTGTTATGAGTTCTATTGTTTAATGTTTTGATGCTATGCTTTTATAATCCTTACATTGATTTTATTTTAAAGTTATGAACTTGGTAATCAGTATGCTGCAATATATGGTTTATCAATAATAATAGTCAGAAAGTTTTTAGTGGTACCAATTCACCCCTCCCCTCTCAGTCCCAACATTCCATAGTTATTCCAACATGCCTTATCAATTAAATGACAAATGGAGTTGTTCAAAATGTGGTGGGGCCACCCCACTTAAAACATTGAGTAAAAGTCATATCAAGTGGCTTGGCTGAGGATATCAATGACACAAAGAGTTACTCAAGGGGAAATGAGGCTAAAATGGTGACATCATATCGATTAATATTCACCATCGGGTAAGTCAAAAAGGTTTTTAGAGAAGGAGAAAGTTGCCTGATGATGGATGATGTCACAGGGCACACACACGCTAATTGTCTAAAGAGATGAAATAAATTATCAGATAATAATGGTATCGAGTAAGTTGTGTAACAACCTAGAGAAGACTGGTGTCTATTTGAGAAGACACCTTATAGAGTAAAGGAAGATAATATTATTTGAAAACTAGTTTTGAATATGTTAGAACATTGATTAAAGATAAATATGAAAGAATGGAGGTCTCCAGTTAATCGATAAAGTATTACTGTGAATAAGGTTATAAAGGGTTGTTTGATAACACCTAATGCATTAGATTAAATGTTGGGCATGAGTATAATTAAACATCTGGCTTTCTAAAATGAAAATTTGAGCTATATTTATGACTATTGTGATTGATTTCCTTTTCAAGGGTTATAAAATTGATCTTGTGACAATAAGCTCACATAGATTTTCATAAAGTGACAGAAGCTTGAAATTACACTAGAGTTTTTGAGCTTGTAGAGGAATTAAAAAACATGGAGTCTTCATCATCTAAGAAGTCCAGGGGAAAGAAATAGAAGGAAGTTCTAGTTAACCAGCCCACTAAGGAAAATAAGCCAAAAAGGCACAAGGCCGAGGGAAAACATTTGAAACAAGATTTTCTTGACGAGTTTCCACTATCTATTTAGAGGTCGAAGAAGGTGAATCAAGGAGAGGAGGGAATGGAAGACATGTGCAAGGAAGTAGGAGATATATGGGCTATCCCTAGGGGTTATGAATTTTTAATGTTTCATTACAATAAGAGCATCAGAAGGACCTCGGTGTGTCATCCATGGCAGACTAATTTGGGAAGATTAGTTGTTCTGAATGTGTTTGTAAATATTGAATGAATGCAAGATATTATCAAGAGATATGACCGCAAATATAAGACTGTAAATTAAATTTATGGCAAGACATTTGTTTTTATCATGAAAGAAATAATTGAGAATTTTTTTTAGCTAGAGTCAGGTCATGAAGCTATTCTAAACATACCAAAGCTAAGGAATCAATATTCTATGTTGGAAACAATTTACAAGACTTGGGTGTTGTATTTTCATCATCCTAGACTTGGAAATGCAAGACAAGAGTTTTCAAGTGATGAACGCTCACCATATGATATGAAGTTGTTTCATCCATATTTATAACATACTTACGTGACTGTTTGTTAGGTGTGTGGAATTTAGAGCCCTCCTTTGATGAACATATCTTTAATGGTTATTACGCTTGATGTGCAATCCAAAGACCTTAGGTATTTTGACTTTTCCACATATGTCACCGAAAAGATTAATATGGATTTAGAGAAGCTTAAGAAGGATTCATCTAGGTTAAAGTTTCAAAATTATTCCTTTTTAATGCATATGTTTTTATTTTTTGGACAAGAGAATAATGCATAAGGTAAAGGACTGCCAATTAGGGAATATGATATTGAAGGGTTTAGGCAGCCAGTGCAAATGTTGTTGAAAATATGGGATTGGAGGTCTACTTTTTCTTAGTATTTATGTTTTGAAGAGTATTTTGTTAATTCATTAATGAATTTACTAAAAAAAGAATATGAATATACCCTGTCATCGGGAATTAAGAGGTTTCTCGGACCTAAGGAACATATTGAAGAAATCCCTGTGGACCACAATTGGGGTGATTGGTATGATTTTACATTTTTTACAAGGATTAGGGTTTATATTTTTGAAGGTTGCCCTAATGATGTCCCAATCACATTTACTGATAGAATTTATTACTTAGAAATTGTGAGGTAGATGGTAGTATCAAATTCACAACACTTGACATCAAGTAAAAAGCAATCATTCTTACCTGGTACTTTGGAAATTGGTGATTTCTTTGTGAAGAACATGTAGAGCTATGACTCTATTAATGACAAATTCATTGTGTATGGATTTTCCTGAGGAGATGAAAGGACATCTTTTGATAAGGAAGGATATATACAAAAATCTAGAGCATCTTAGAAGTTATGATCATTTGGGCTTAAGCCTTTACTTGATGATTTGATCCAAATTTAGAAAGGGATGAATCTATTAATAGGAAGGAGATGTATAAAAAGGTGGAAAAGGAATTTCAATGTAAATTAAGGAAAGTGAGAATTAACATGCAAAGTTTCAATGGTATTATAGATCTAGTGGCTAGATCCATGCAATTGATTAAACATGAAGGAGAAATTGTAGATAATGTCCCTCTACAGGTATTCAAATATACCCCATTGAGGATTAAGGAAGAGTTCCCCATTTCACACTTGTCTCTATAATCCAGAGGTGATCATGAGGATGTCCTCTTCAGAGAATAAGCACAAGATGAGGTTGAAGACTCTTTGCCTGAGTCTGAGGAAAATGAACTTATTTTGGTACCTTTGTGTGCGGAAGAATTTGGGGAAATCGAGGAAATTGAACATGAGGAAATGATTTTTGATGAAGAATTTCTTTTCAAAATAATTTAAATCCTTTTTATACCAATATATAGGAAGAAAATTGAGGGAATCCTTTAGAAATGTGGAGATCAAAGTTCTCGAAAATAACTAGAGGAGCAAGTTTAAAAGGAGTTATAATAAATCACTCCACAAAGAGGAAGATAATTACTTAAGGATGCTGGAGTAATCGTGTACCAAGGATGGGATATGCAAGTTAAATTAATGTTTGATTGTTTTGCAAGAAAGGAAGTTCCTAGGTTAGTAATTAATCATAAAGATTTATGGGCTATCATCACTGGATTTGGTTATGATCCTAATCAGAAATATTTATTGCAATGGGCTTTATACCCTAGGGATAAAAAGCCACTACTTGTGGATATTGATGAAGCATTTGGACAGTTAATTTTTCAACAAGTTGGTAGAACTCATCCATAGGAGACACCATAATTAAATGTGAATGTTTATATGATAAACAAGGCTCAAGTTGATGATTTGGTCAGAGAATTGAACATTTATAAGAATACATTAAAGAAAAGTGAGGAAGAGAAGGAAGCTTGGAAAGAGAAAGCCTTGAGATCACAAGAAGGCAATTCCACTGGTTATGGTTATGATTATGATGCAGAAAAAAGGGTGATAGAAGAAATGAGAGATGCAACTTATTGGAGGTATAAGACAAAGAAGTTAGAAATGAAAAGAAAGGAAAAGGGTGTTGAATTAGATGATTTAGCTATAAATATTGTTAAAAAAAGATCTGTGAGATTGATTAAAATGGTTGATAAGTATTGGGATACCTATTCTAATACTTTGAAAGTATTGGAGGAACATGAAAGATTGAAAAGTAGAATGAAAAAGAAAATGAACACAATTAATCCAGAGAATATGGAGTGGCTTCAGTTGGGAAGGTTTTTATCAAGTGCACATCAAGAATGGGGTGAGAAGTTGATCATGGATATGAAGCAACTACAGTGCAATGTCATGGATGCTTTGCCCACTTTGATCAAGGATGGTTTGCAAAAGCCAATGGACAAACGGAAGAGTGTGCTCATGGAAGGATTATCAGTCAAACTTCAAGAGTTGCAGACCAACAAAGATATTTCCACTCATGTGCTGGCGATAACAGATAAAGTATGCCGACAAGAATTTTCAATGGAAGTTTCAATTTGACATGTGGGTGTTTATAAAAATGAGGAATATAAAACTCATATGTAAAATCTTAACTTGTTTTTGTTAAGATAGTTTATGTTTATTAAGTTTATTATAAAAAGGCACATATGTTGTAAGTAGTTATGATCCACGTCTATATAAGTGGACACATTTTGCAATCAAAGAGGATACACAATAGAAGAAAAAACTCAAGGGGATGGGAAAAGTTTGAAAAGCCGTGTTTTAAATCTTTCAAACTTTTGTAAACTTTATCTATAATATTAATGATCAGACCGCTCTCTCTTGGATGTTCTCAGATAAGTGTTTAATTAAATGGCTCCTTTGTGGTTTATATTTCCAATAAATATAAGATGATGACATGTAACTGATTGAATGTTTGACAATGTTAAGTTGAAGATAATGCAAGGCATTAAATCAGTTAATGTATTATATTGTCATTAACGTCAACTTAATATCATCTATACGGTCATTTACATAATGCAAAAGACTTAAGAGAATCAATGGAACAAAGGTTATGCTTTCAGAAATGCATAAAAGTTAAGTATTCACTAAGTAACAAACAATATTGATGGAGTACATAGCGACGGTCAGAGCAAAGAAGAACAGTCACAGTGATACCCGACGATCAGAAGCATAGTGTTTTCCAATGAGAAAAGTTAGAAGGTTGGCTAACAAGTAAAATTCCAATGATTCTTGATGAATGGAGATCACGAAGCTAACTGGAGTCTCATCGATGGAACTATCAGTTGTCACCGACAACTAATTTTAGTGGTGACCAACGGAACAGAAAGTTCAAAAAATGACAAAATATCTAGCTAGCAGAGCTAAAAATAGACTTAATTGGTTGTTTACTTTGTTTTATTTGACCAGAGATAAGTGATTGATTTAAAGCTGATTTTTACAGTTGGCAAGAAGATATCTACGAGACAAGTCAAGAGTTATTCTTTAAATCTAATTGGCTGGATTGTTTTTCACACCACGAATCAAGAATCAAGAATCAGGAAACAGTGAATATCATGTCTATATAAAAGACAAGCTTAATTCATTTACGAATGGGATTAAGGGGAGTGAATAGAAAGAGGATGATGAAGAGAAACTGATGAAGAAAAACTTCATGGAGTCTTGATAAAACAAGATGAAGGAGAGCTAAGGAATTCTGTAGACACCGACGAAAAGTGAAGCACAACAGCACATAGCAGAAAGTATGCAATAAAAAGGATTGAATTGATACATTGATCAGAGAGGTAATGTACTTAAATAGATCTAAAAATCTGAAATTCAAAGTTGCAATATGAAAAAGTCATAGTGTTTCAGTTTAACCATTGAAGCTTCAAGTCTCTTAACCAAGCAGGACTTAACAGTCTTCTATATATTGAGGTACATCCCAAGGAGTGCCAAAAAGGTTGATTCATGAAAGTAGCATTGGATTTGCCCGATACCTATTGAAAATATAAGAAGGAGGATGATTCAAGGATGGCAAAAATAGATGCCCGATGCTAAATGACAACCTCTATCTATAAAATCCTCTAACAAGGTCACACTTAACAGTGTGTTTGTAACCTTTAATAGGGTTGGCTCCTAACAAGGCTCACTTTAGAAGAATGAAAATTTGGGGTACCGGTCCTAGTGGTTTTTGCCTTTATAGGGTTTCCATGTTAAAAAGTCATGTGTTATGTGTGTATGATCCATTTCTTTACTATTTTGTATCTTACATAGCTAACTCTGGATATATCAGTATACTCTACTTATTTACTAAGTTTCGGTAAATAGTTATACTACTTATCGATAATCAAGAAAGAACAAGGATTGACAGAGAAAACCGCCAGACAATTAATCATTAGTATTATTTCATGGAATGCATCTTGATTTCCTCTTGGATTTTATAGGGACATAATAATCTGAGGTTTATTGATTGGTGGTTAAGTTTGAAGGATAAATTTTGAAGCCACTGATTCACCCCCCCTCTCAATTATTACTAACAATTGGTATCAGATCTTGTGTTCTTAGAAAGGAAGGTTTGAAGACCTAAGTCAAGATCACAAGATGAACAGACAAGATGTGCCCCCAAGTTGAACAAAGACAACTTTGCTTCATGGAAAAGCAGGATAAGACTCCACTTATCAGGTATTGGTAATGATGTTACTCAATTCCCAGATACTGAATATGTGTTGCCCACAAGATCATTAATAGTAGATCAATTGAGAGAGAAGCATGAACACAACTGCATGGTCATAGAAATTTATTCCTCACTCTTTGATGCTAAATTTGAAGATGTCAAGAATTGCAAAACTGCAAAGAAGATGTGGGACAAACTAAAGCTTGTACATGGAGGTGATACAAATGTTCTGAGAGGCAAGGTAGAAAGCCTTAGAGGAAAATTTGATGGTCTTAGAATGAAAGAAGGAGAAACATCACACATTTGGAGGCACACTTGAAGAGGAGACAGTGGTAAGTAAAATCTTAAGAACCTTACTACCTATATATGCTATTAGATTTCATGCCATTCAAGAAATGAGAGCAGTAGCAAACAATACAATTACTCTTGATAGTTTAATCGGTAGACATATTTTATTTGAGATGAATAACTTTGATAATAGTGTCTTACCAAACTTAGAGTCTACATTTAAGTCTTCTATGAGAATAATAAAATCAAGTCATAGACACACATCTAGAAGAGATAGTGAAAGTGAAAGTGAAGAAGAATATATAGATGAAATATAAGAACTTATGGCTAGAAGAATGTAGAGAGGCAAAGGTAAATACAAAGGAAAGTTACCACTTGTATGCTTTAATTGTAAAGAGATTGGACACTTTTCTGCAAGATGTCCTAATAGAAGAAAAGATGACAGAAGTAATGACAGATCTTTTGAAAAGAAATCTGACAGAGGTGATAACAAAGATTAGAGAAGTTACCAACAATAAGAAAGAAGAGATACCCGAGACTACAAGGACAAAGGCAAGAAAGCCACCTACCTAGCTACTTGCAAAGATGAAGATACTGACACCGAACCTGATGAAGACATCGAGATGGTATTTGTAGCTGTGAATGATGATTCAGATGAAGATGAAAAGTATGTAGAAACTGCACTCATATCTAAGGTTAGCAAGAATGACATCTGGATTATAGATAGTGGTTGCACTCACCACATGACCGGTGACAAAGAAAAGTTTAACACTTTTGAGTATTATAATGGTGGT
>MU224951.1:2095799-2110153 GCA_018584345.1 Thuja plicata
AAATTCTTTGTTGGCTTACAAATTTATCAAATGAAGAATGGTATCTATATCACTCAATCTAAATATATCAAGGAGATACTAAATTTTTTTGGAATGGAAGAGTCCAAACCAGTGAGTACACCCATGGATACTAGACAGAAGCTAACAAAAGATGATGACACAAAAGAAGTGAACCAAACACTCTACAAATCAATGATTGTAAAACTATAGTATGTTGTACATAGTAGACCTGACACTGCCCTAGCTATTGGAATTGTTGCAAGGTTTTCTGCTAACCCCAAGGAAACCCACATGATGACAGTAAAAAGGATTCTAAGGTATTTGAAAGGAACTGATGACTATGGTCTATACTACAAGAAGAATGACAAGTTTGAACTCAGAGTTTACACTGACTCTGATTGGGCTGGAAATGTTGATGATAGGAAAAGCACTACTTGTAGAGCATTTCTTTTAGGTGAAAGATTGATCTCATGGACAAGTAAGAAACAAAACTATACCTCACAATCTACAGCTAAAGTCGAGTATGTGGTAGCAGCAGTCAACTATTCTAACATTGTGTGGTTGAAGATACTACTGAAAGGTATGAAGGAAGAAATCACTAAACCAGTTGTCATATATTGTGATAACATGAGTGCCATTAATATTTCTAAAAACCTTTTTATGCACTCGAAGACAAAGCACATAGCTATCAAGTATCATTACTTGAGGGAGCTAGTTCAGAATAAAGAAGTGAGACTAGATTATGTGAACACTAAAGAACAATTAGCAGACATATTCATAAAGGCACTACCCAAGGAAGCTCATGAGTATCTACGAGGTAAAATAGGGGTGATTCCCCTAACTGAGGATAATTAAGTTTTGTATGGTATTGTTGCATCGAATATTACACAGAATACTTGACACATTGATGCACAGTAAGTCACACTTTAGGATGCTGACTATAGTTGTGAAGTTGGACAAGGACAAAAAAGAAAATCAGTCATAATCAAGATGACAGAATCAGCATGATACTGAAGATCTACATGATAAATATTTTGAAGTCTTTGGCATTGTTGTCAAAGAGGGAGAGATTACCTAGAGGGAGAGATTACATAAAGGAAGAAGTATAAAGAGGGAGAGATTACCTATATAGAGGTTGAAGTTACTATTGAAAACATTGAAGTGATTATCTACTCAGAGGGAGTCTACAGATGATTAGACACAGATGATTACAGACACAGAGGGAGAAATGTTTTATAGATGAGAATTAGAATGAAGCTAAAGACATTAATGAATATTTTTTCATATCAAGGAACACAAGTGACTTTTTGGATTGTATGGTAACTATCATTTTTAATTCATTATTTTAATGTTTTATGTTGCCATCAATGCCAAAGAGGGAGATTGTTGGAAAGTGACAATGCAAGCAATTGTTATTTTGTCATTGATGTCAAACCTTAAATGGTGAGACTATTGTTATCTGTTTGAGTACCGTATCTATTGTTGATGAAGAATATTTAACAAGAAGACCAAGTGAATGGTTGAGTTAAGGAAAATAAAATGGTACTTGATCAGTTGGCACTCTGGCAAAGTAAATAGTTGTTTATCTTTCAAAGACAGTTTTTCTAGCTGTTTTGTACCGAGCAAGTTTGGCTTGTGCCGAGCAAAGTTGATTGTGCTGAGCAAAGTTGTTTTTGTTGAGTGAAGTTGTTTGTGACGAGCAAGTTTGTTCAGTGCTGAGCACCAATGAAATTGCTGAGTGAAAATAGTGATGTTGGCCAACTTACAGTATTTGGATTAATGATGATATTTGAGATCTCTGGCCGACTTAGTTAATTTTATTGGGATATGTAAAGTTAATTAAAGATTGATCCACGTCATTTAATGTATGGGTAACCATAATTAATGTATGGTTTCAAGATTTAATTAGAGACTACTTTGGAGAAGTAAGTGTAATGAAATGATGGAATGATCTATTGGATCTGACCTAACCTAAGATCTACGATCTTGATTAAGCAGCAAAGATTTATCTAACCTAGATAGAGAGGTATATGATAACCTCAAGGGGTTATTCATTATGTGTGGAAGTGGATGTGTGTATGCAAGAGGATTGCATAATTGATTTACTATTTGGCATGACCTAGCAGAGAAGGCTGAATACAAAATTAGAGAGTTGCATGTGTGATTGCTTGACGAATTTCCAAGTAGATCAGAAGATTGAAATGAAAATGCAGGCCATCTAGTAAGTTAGCATCAGAGCTGTAATTGGATCTAAATTTACAAAGTAAGTTGTATGTATCAGATCACAATTTCTGATTACTTTCTGACCATTATATCAGTTAAAATCCTTTAACAAGGTTGACCTAACAGTCATTTGTATAAATTCTCTAACAAGGTGACATTCAGGTGGAATGTTCTAAGTCCTCTAACAAGGCCACTCCTAATAGGGTGATTAAATCCTTTAACCAGGTCACACCTAATAGTGTGTTATTGTAACCTTTAATAAGGTTGGCTCCTCACAAAGCTCACTTCAGAAGAGTGAAACTTGGTAGCATGTTACTGGTGGTTTTTCCCATATTGGGTTTTCATGTTAAATACTTGTGTCAACTTGTGTGAATGCTTATGGTTTGTTTTACTATTATGTTTCTACAAGCTAATTACATTAGACAGTAAACTGCATGATTAAAGTTATTGACATATGCTACTGTTGCTGAGTAGATCTGAAATATAGAAAGTTTTATTTACTACATCTAGACCTGAGGATAACTGATTCACCCCTCCCCTCTTATTTATTCTAAATTCATTCCAAAAAAACCAACCAAAACCCCAAATCAACCATGGAGTTTCAGATATCAATCGAACAAAATCCAACATATTAGAGGCATGATCACATAATAATCTCCTTTTAGCATCAACCTATCCTATCACTTTCATAAATTCAACTTTAGGTCCCCTTACCCAACTAGGAGCCAACCACAATCCTAAGGAACCAATGCATCACAAACTTTCAATCCACTTGACTAATTATACTCACACATCACTGCTTGCTTTCAGAGTATGCTTCAATCATTAGTTAGATTACATTTATCAACTAAAAATAATATCAAAACCATACCATCATTGAAATAATCATCAAACCTTTCAACTATTCAAGGTCACACTAATCCTTAGTGCCAAATTAGACTTCCAAAACTTACTAGACCATAATTCCAATCACTTATCATATCACCATTTAGTCCTTGTTTGTTCTCCTCAATCCTGTCCACAAATGAAATCAACATCCCTTCATACCTTTGGGTATCATCATCATGATATAATTTATCTGCATGCAAACACTATCCCAATCCAACATAAAATTTAATATTCCATCCATCTACCAAACACATTTCCATTCAATGTATAACACTTATGATCAAATCATGACTGTCCTAGTTAATTATGACATTTTCAATAATACTGTACTCTGTTGCTTATAAATTTTGAACCTGAAATAATTTGGAAACTCTCTCCAGTCAGAATGTAGATAACTAGGTTTTATCAAACATATAAAAAATTGAAAGAAATCTAACAATCCAATTACGAGTTATGCCCCCGTGCAAAGACTATTTTCTGACTATCACAAAATGAACAAAGTATGCATACATTCCTATCTAGGGAATCATTACTCATAAAATACATAACCATTCTAACTAAAACAAAATTAATTTTAAATGACTTTGAGTCCACTTTGAAATGAAACAAGAATAACAAATTTTCATTAGTTTAAAACAAAGATATACTGAAACCCTTGTCACTCACTCTACAATTGAGGGTTTTAACTAGTTTTTAGAAAATGCAATTAATATTTCATGGAACATGACCAAAAGTTCTCCAAATTGATAAAAAAAATAGATTTAACTCATCCATTTACACATTCAAATTAATTTTAATAACCCTTTAATCCATTTACATATGAAGAAATGCATAGAAACAGTAAGAGAAAGTGTTGTTATAGGAAAATGCTCACAAAGTTTAAACCAAAAAAACATTAATCTCTTCATTAACTTACCTTTCAAAATACATTACAATGGTTCATATGGAATATAATTCCTTCTTAACTCATTCTTATCTATTATATGGAAGATTTCATCCATATTTTCTTCACAAAACTCTTAACTATTAACCAAGGTTATGGAGAAAGGTGACAGTTAGAGGACTATTTGATCCAACCTTTGTAAAATCCTCCTCTAATATTTTCTACCAACATAAAATATAGACCAAACACATCTATATAACCTTTTTCAACCCTCATTACTGACTAAATACTCCTGCAACTGATGGAGACATTTTTTGCAACTTTTCCTTTCACTTGACAACATTTGTTGTCATATTAACAACTTTTCCAAATTGACACCAAAACTCATGAAATTTGACATAGAATTTATAACCATTCCATAATGGACCAAACATGATCTCTTACATCCTCTTAAACACTTTTATCACATTTTGACCATTGTTGACCTTCTTTGACCATATTTTGACTTGTTAGGACTTAGGGACCAAATTGTACAAATGCTTTACATGGCTTTGCAAAATGGATTCATAATGATCCAATATACATAAAATGACTTGATTGACTCAAATAAGTACATTATACTTCATATTAACCTCATAGCTTACCTTGGATAATAAGTGCTTCTAGGTGCTCTTACACCATTCCTCTGGAATACCACCATCTAAGGAACTTGAAGGCCCTATATTTATTAAGTAAACAATAGTATCTACAAAATCTGTCCAAAATTTTGAGGGAAATCCTGAATTCAATCTTCTGCTCCTTACATACTCCATAATTATTTTGTTCTTCCTTTTAGACACATTATTTTCTTGTGGTGTTCTAGGAATTATCTTTTTTCTACAAATCCTATAATATAAATAATAAATGTTAAACTCTCTATTATAGTATTCACCTCTAGTATTTTATTTGAGATATTTAAACTTATTTCCTATATCATTCTCAACCAAAGCTTCCTATTTTTTTAAAGATTCCAAATACATCAGATTTTTTGGGAATGAAATAAACTCATGTTTTCCTAGTTGCATCATCGATAAAAGTAACATAATAATACGATCCACCAAGAGATGATACCAAAGCTTATCCTGAAAAATCCAAGTGGAAAAGCTCTAACTTTTCATTCTTCTTTTCCTTCCCAAATCTGAGAAATACGACTCTCTTTTGTTTTCCATAAAAATAGTTTTCACAAAAATCCAAATAAACTTCTTTCAAACTTGACGATAAATTCCTAGAATGGAGAATCTGATGAACTATAACTGATTAAATGTTTGAAGATGATAATTTGATGATCATCGAGCTACAAAAAGTAAATGCAAGGCATTAAATTAGTTAATGTATTGTATTGTCATTGATGGCAACTTGATATAATCTGATTGGTCATATACATATTGTCATAGACTTCAAAAATCAAAGAGATAAAGTTTATGTTATCGGTAAACATAAAAATCCAGTGTACATAGAGTGACAATGAACATCGACGGACAGTGCACACCGATGGACAAAGAACCCCGAGTAGTCACAGTGTATACTGAGCACCGCAACACCAAGAATAACTGAAGTGGTCACCAAGAAAAATTGAATTTGAGGCCCAAGGATAACTGGAGTCAATGACTGAGCTAACTAAGAGTTGATCACCGATTATAACTGGAGTTAGAAAAAGACTAAACACCTAGCTGGTAGGAGCTATAATTAGAGTTAACTGATTGATTAATTTATTTTTATTCAACCAATTGAACTAAAGATTTAAATCTAGTTTTATTCATAGTTGTCAAGGAGAAATCTATGGAATAAAATAAAGCAAAGCTTTAAAGATTAAAGCAGTGCATGGCGAGATTTGCAGATCAAGTTGCAATCTATGTCAAGAGAAAGAAAGACAATGAATGTAAATGGTGAAATAATTTCTATATAAAGAGCCAAGTAATTCATTATGAAAGAGAGGAATGCTGAATATAATGCTGGTGAAAATAGAAGTCTTCTTGCAGATCTGATCATACAAGTTGAAGAACAGAGCCAAGAATTCTGCAGACACTGAGCAATAGAGAAGCAACAACATTCACTGAGAAGAAAGAACAAAGAGGGGAGCAAAGGAACAGAAGAGCATATTGATCAGAGAGGTATTATGGACTAACAATAGATCTAAAAATCTGAAAGTTAAAGCTGTATTGTTGAACAAATCATTTACTGTTTTTGTTTAACCATTGATTCAGAAAATCTCTTAACCAAGTGGGATTTAACCATCCTTATTGTATTGAGATACTCAAGAGTATCAAAAGGTTTTCATGTCAACAACATAGTGAATGCTAGGTCAAATGACAAATTGTTAGTTTTAAATCCTCTAACAAGGTCGCACTTAACAGTGTGTTTGTAACCTTTAACAGGGTTGGCTCTTCACCGAGATCACTTCAAAAGAGTCAAAATTTTGGGTTACCGGTCCCAAGTATTTTTTCCCTTAACATGGTTTCCACCTTAAAAATGCATGTGTCAAATGTGTATATGGTTCATTACTTTGATGTTTTTCTGTACACATTACTAAAATGGGATTGGTCGGTAAACACTAAGTTTATTTACTGCTATTTGGTAAAGACTAGAAAAAGGATAAACAGTACATTCACCAAGCAGTATATATAAATATTTTAGATTTACACAAGACATACATCTTGTAGGACTGAAAGATAACTGAAGGTATTATATTTCTGATATAAAGTTTTGGTTGGATTATTGGATTAATTTTTGAGGCCACTAATTCACCCCCCCTCTCAGTTATTCTAATACAATATTCATCCCTTTCTCACTCATGTTCCTAAGTTTATTGTGCCATATATTTTTATTTGTTCCCGTGGAAGCTAGTGAAATGGAATAATCAATATTACCTTGATACACAAATACAATGTACCTACCTTTTCCCCTTTTTCTATTACTAATGAGCCTTTAATAACCTTCCACAAATTGTCTTTGAATGTGAATGTGAAACTGTCACTTCCCAGTTTCCCTACTGATATTAAATTTATTTTTAAATCAAGAACATGTCTCACCTCTTTTAGCAACCATTTATTTACATTTGGTAATTTTATCTCTATGTTTCCTTTTCCAATAATTTTGCAGGGTTCATCATCACCCAAATAAAGCTATCAAAAATTACCTTGAACATAGTCTAGAAATTATTTTCTATGGGGTGTGGCATGAAATGAAACCCCTAAGTTTGACACCCAAGAATCAGTAATATTATCCAAAGAAAGAATCAAAGCATCTTGTAACACATCACCTACTACATTCACTTCCTTTTTATTTTCTTGTTGTCCACCCCCTTATTTTCCCTTTCGAGACCAACACAATTTATTTAGATACCCTTTCATTCCATAGTGCCAACACTCTATATTTAACTTAGATTTGATGTACTCTTCGTAGATTTCCCATGATTACCTAAGGTCTTTCCTCTTTCCCTCTATCATTCCCTATTCTCAATAGTCAAAGGACTACTTGATGTCTCATGTGTGCTTTACCATCACATTTCCTCGTTAAGGATAAGACCAACAAAATCATCAAAATTTAAAGTTCTTAAACCATAGATAGAGTTACTTACAACCATGACCAATCTATTCAAACTTTTAGGCAATGAGAATGAAATCAAGAGATCCCTAACCTCATATTCAAAATTTACTTTACAAAACTTAGCTAACTAGTAACTATGTTAAACTCATTCAAATGATCACTAACAGGCCCACCTTCTACCATCTTCATATTAAATAAATTTTTGATATTAAATACCTTATTTGAGACTAAAGGTTTCTCATACAGTTTGTCTATTTTTTTTTCCATTAGATCCTCTTTTTTTGTTTCTTTTTCTCTATTGAGAGCCACCGACAATGCTAGACACACTCATATTGTTCGTAGTGCCTTCCTATAAAGAACCTCCTATTGTGGATCTATCATAGTCATTGTCTTCTTTTATTTTTCACCCAATGATACGTAAAGACCCATCTAATATAGATAATCTTCCATACGTGATTGAAATTATCAAACTTAAGTCTACCTTCCTCTACCATTGCTCCCACTCAAATCTAAAATTTCCTGCTAGATCACTAAAACATGCACTGCTCTGATACTAGTTATTAGGGTTTAGGAATATATGAGCAATAAAAAATATTAAGCTAATGCATAAATAAGAAAGAAAAAAAATATAATAACATAGATATTTAAAGCGTCTCACCCAATATGGGCTACATCCACCAGAGAAACATTCGTCCACTTATTTTATTATCAAACAAAGAGTAAATTACAATATGATGATATTTCATATCACACAACCACTTATCAACACCCGATGATGAAGAATGGTATACAATTAGGTCTATTCTATTAAGTCTATATAGGGGGAAATACAACCTAAAGTAATTTTCTAAATTGAATTAATCATGCATCCACATTTGACTAATTTACCCTAAGAGAAAATAAAAATGGCATCTTAAACCTACTATTTGCAAAAACATGAACAAATATTGTGCAAATATGGTCACATGCACTACATTTAAAATATAAATATTGCATCACAATAACAGGCATATATTTTATACATAACTATTATTGTAGTGCAAATAATAAGTTTCTAGTTACATGTGTTACACATACACGTGCATCATATAATCATCAATTGTGTTGCACTCAAAATGATTGTGTCACTTATTGTACATACATACATCATGACACATTTGTAGGATGTGAATTTTTTTTCCAAATTTGACCTTAAAAAAGAAAAAAAAATCAAATTGATAGACGAGGATGAGATACTTATTAGATTCTCTACCCTCGCTAGTCATCTGAATGCCTTAAACTACTCGGCACAATGCCTTTCTATTGTAATATGCACCATTTCTCACGATTACCTAGTTCTCCTTCTCTCCAAATTTAAAAAACTCACATGAAAAATAACTTTAAAATATCCCCCAAGCCCTTTTTATACCCCATTTGTTGCCTAGATGGACATGCACACATTTTTTTTGCATTGGTTGCGGTCATTTTTACCTTCTTGACCTTGTAACTTGCACATATGGACACCATTTTTTGATTTAAATGCATTTTTGGAATCCTAATCATGTTATTGGTAATTTGGCCTCAAGATTAAATTTATTTGGTCAAATTTTCGATGGGGTACCATATTATCCTATTGTCCCTAGGGTATATTTCAAAGGATTTTTGAACTTTTTTTGAAACAATGCTCAAATTCGCGAAGGGGAAGATTTAGACACTAAAACTTGTCCTACATGCAACAACATTTTTCACTATTTTTCTTCTACGTCAAATAAATGATCTTTAATGTTCAAATTATGTCTATATCATCCTCCTATCTCTCAATTAAACAATTTTAAGTATTTAATTAATATTTAATTGTGTCTTCTAATCCAAATAGGTTCTATCATCAAACCATCTTAAATTAGTCATTTATTATTTGATTAAATAATTATTTAATTATTTAGTCTTCCAATTCATTGTCTAATTACCCCAATTCTTCCTCTTAGATTAAATAATTATTTCAATTATTTAATCTCCATCTGCTAACAATTCTTCCAAGGGACAATACTTTTTTTAGTTAATTTTTTATTTTTTCATTATATTTCCTAATTAAATAAATTTTAATTTATTGATTAAATTCCTAAAATACAAAATTAACAAATTTTATTTAATAATTATCCCCACTTAACTCTTCCTAAATTTCATTTCTCTCTCCACTTCTCACTTTATTTACTAAATCTCCGTCTCCATTTACCTCTTGCACCTTTGCATTCTCCCTCCACTCCACTTATGGTGTAGTGCACCCATGATTGTCACTTATTTCATGATTTTGTGTTTGTAATAACTGGATAGATCCTAGAGATCATCCTATTTTGTTTTGGATTCACTTGTGTGGTCAAGGATCTCTAAAGCACTCTTATAATCCTTGTGATACCTTAGTCCAATGGGATCATTAGTTTTAGCATTAAGTTGATTTAGGTGTGTTTGATACACTAGATGAGTCTTAGCATTGATTTTATTAGAATCAAGTCATTTTGATTATGTTTTGTCAAGTTGATAGGCTAGAATCCAAATCAAAAGTCTTCGAGTTGCAAAAAGATAAAAGTTGCAAAAGACATAAAAATGTTGCTCAAGCAACTTCCAAATGTTTCTCGAGAGCTACAAGATGGAAGACCAACAGTCACAAAGGGATTTGGATCATTTTTAATTCACTTATGAAGTAGATTAAATTTGTATCTTCAAACCTAAGTGGTTAGAAGTTCTATTTTGATGTTCTGATGCAAAATGAATGGAAGATGAAGAGTTTTTTTGAGCTTTACTGACTGGTACATCCGTGTCTGGTGTTGTTCTTGCAAGATAAGTGTTGACCTTATGGAAAGACATATTTTCAATTAGTGCCAAAACACTTAGTCACTTATATGAATACAGTGTTGACCGAGCTAGCAACTTGAAGTGCAACCCGAGCAGTTGCAGTGTAGCCCGAGCAGTTGCAGTGTCGACCGAGCAGATAGTGGCAAACAATATCACCCGAGTCACCAATATTACTCAAGTTTCAAACCAGCTCTGTGTGATCAATGTGAACCTAGAACCCAGTGTAGCCTGAGTGCCAGAGTTGCCAATGTCGCCGAGTGTTAGAATATTGCCTGAGTGTCAGTATATCACCTAAGTGGATTACTTGACCTAAGTATCAGTATTGGGCCAACTTAGTTCTTATTGTTGGATATTAATTAATATCATGGAAGCTGACTTATGAAGGTAATTGATTTGGATATGATATATATGTAAGATACTTTATTTATCCAAATGTGTAAGAAGTAGCAATAGCAGAAGTAATATATGCAAATATGAAGTGGCAGATTGTTTAGAAGGATACAATAGTGTAAGAGGAACAACACAGACTCATTTATCACATTCAGGTGATTAGTATTATTTTAAAGGATCTCATTCAACAAATCAGAGTTGCATAGCAGATCATCCACTGGTTCATCCTAACAAGTGTATCAGCAAAATCCTTTAACCGGGTGGACTTAACAGTCCTTTTCAAATCTCCTAACAAAGTTGCATACTTAATTGTATTGTATAAATCCTTTCACAAGGTGGACCTAATAGTCCTTATTTCTCCTAACATGGCAGGCCATCAGAAGTGGTCAATTGTAAGCTTTAACCGGCTAAATTTATACTGCAGTACTAAATCTTGTGGGTACCATCCCCACGCCAGTTTTACTTTATATTTGAAAGGTTTCTGGGTAACCAAATATTGTGTTAAGTGTTGTGGATGTTTATTTCTTTTTAATTCCATGCATGCAATTAGATTAGACAATCTAATAAAGGATAAAAGAGAATAAGTTTTATGATGACATGTAATTGATTAAATGTTTGAAGATGTTAAGTTGATGATCATGCAAGGAATTAAATCAATTAATGTATTGTATTTTCATTGATTTCAACTTAATATAATCTATATGGTCATGGAGATACTTCCAAAGACTTCAAAGAACTCATGAATCAAGGCTATGCTATCAGTAATGGACACAAGTCAAGTATTCACTAAGTGATTGTATACACCGAGGGAGTGCACCCAATGGTCAGAGTAAAACAACAAAGTCATAGTGTTTCCCAATTAGGAAATGCACAACATTACCGATGATTAGAGTTATAGTGTTGCCCAACGAGAAAAACACAGAGTAACCCGATGGAAATAATTCTAGTGTTTCCTGACGGAAAAGATAAAGACAGAGATCCCGATGACAACTAAAGTCACACCGACAGAATAGTCAGTTATCACTGATGACTAACTGAAGTGTTGACCAACAAAATAGAGAGTTCAGAAAATGAAAAATGCTTAGCTGTCAAGATCTAAAGATAGAGTTAACTAATACTTATTATTGTTTTAATTATCTAGATAAATCCGGAGATAAGTAATTGATTTAAAGAGTTGGCAAGAATATATCTATGAGATCAGACTAGAGATTTTCTTTAAATCTATTGACAAAGATTGTTGAACATGCCAAGATCAAGAAAGCCAAGAAAAGAGGAAATCTTGTCTATAAGAGACAAACCCAATTCATTACGAATTGTGTGGGGTGAACAAGAGAAGAGGAGAGATGCTAAAGGAAATCTGAAGGAGAAGAAAGTTTTCTTTCAGTCCTGATCAATAAACTAAAGGAAGAGCTAGATTCTGTAGACACTGACGAATAGTGAGACAAGCATCACAAAGAAGAAAAAGTGTGGAGCAAAGGTATATATTTGATTATATTGATCAGTGAAGTAATGGACTTACAATAGATCTGAAAATCTACAGTTGAGTTGTATGTATGAATAGATCATTAGTGTTTCAGTTTAACCATTGAAGCATATAAGTCTCTTAACTAAGCAGGACTTAAAAGTCTTTTACAATTGAGATACATCCCAAGGAGTATCAAAAATTTTGATCACAAAAGTAGCATTGGATATGCCCGATACCTATTGATAGGCCAAGTGAGCGTTTGATGAAGGATGGTAACATTAGATGTCAGATACTAGTTGACAAACTATTTCTAAATCCTCTAACAAGGTCACACCTAACAGTGTGTTTATAACCTTTAACAGGGTTGGCTCCTAATAGAGCTCACTTCAGAAGAGTGAGACTTTGGGGTACCAGTCCCAGTGGGTTTTTCCCTTAACAGGGTTTCCACTTAAAAAATCCATGTGTTATGTGTGTATGATTCATTTCTTTACTATTTTGTATCTTACATAGTTAATTCTGGATTGATCGGTATACTCTGCATATTTACTATATTTTGGTAAATAGATGACTGATTATTGGTAAACATAAAAAAGAAGGTTTAACAGAGCAGTCCGACAAGTAGAAAATTGATACAAGTATTTCATGGCATTCATCTTGTAGGACAGAAGATAACCTGAGACATAATTTATGGTTACAAGTTCTAAGGGTTGATTTAAGGATTAATTTTGGAGGCCACTGATTCACCCCCCCTCTCAGTTATTACTAACAATTGGTATCAGAGATTGTGTGCTTAGAAAGGAAGGTTTCAAGACCTAAGCTAAAGATCACAAGATGAAAAAATGAGATGTGCCCAAGTTGAACAAATTTAATTTTGCTTCATGGCAGAGTAGAATAAGACTCCACTTATCAGGTATTGGTAATGATGTTACTCAATACTTATATCTTGAATATGTGTTTCCCACAGGAGCACCAATGGTTGAACAAATGAGAGAGAAGAATGAGAACAACTGCATGATGATAGAGCTTTCTTCCTCACTCTCCGATGCTGAATTTGAAGATGTCAAAACCTGCAAAACTGCAAAGCAGATGTGGGACAAATTAATGCTTGTACATGGTGGTGACAAAAATGTTTTGAGAGCCAAGGCAGAAAGTTGTAGAGGAAATTTTGATGATCTCAAAATGAAAGAAGGTGAAAACATCACTCAATACAACACAAGAATCAAAGAGGTAGTCAATTCTATCTGAGGAGTTGGAGGTGTACTAGAAGAAGATACAGTGGTAAGTAAAATTCTAAGAACCTTACTGCCTACTTATGCTATTAGAGTATCTGCCATTCAAGAAATGAGAGCAGTAGAAAATAGCAATGTTACTCTAGATAGTTTGATTGGAAGACTGATTTCATTTGAGATGAATAACTTTGATAATAGTGTCTTACCAAATACAGAGTATGCATTCAAAACTTGTATGAGAATAAGTAAATCAAGTCATAAAAACACTATGAGAAAAGATAGTGATAGTGAAAATGAAGAAGATGATCTTGATGAAATTGAAGCACTTATGGCTAGAAGAACACAGAGAGGCAAAGGTAAACTACCATTTGTTTTTTTTAATTGAAAAGAGATTGGACACTTTGCTACAAGGTGTACTAACATAAGAAAAGATGACAGAAGTAATGACAGATCATTTGAAAAGAAGTCTGACAGAGGTGATTATAGAAGCTACTAACAATCAGAAAGAAGAGATACCTGAGACTATAAGGACAGAGGAAAGAAGGCCAGTTACCTAGCAAAATGCAAAGATGATGACACTAACACCGAATATGATGAAGACATCGAGATGGTGTTTGTAGCAGTAAAAGATGATTCAGATGATGATGAAGAAAGGTATGTAGAAACAACTCTCATATCTAAAGTTAGTAAAAATGATGTTTGGATCATAGATAGTGGTTGCACTCATCATATGATCGGTGATAAGCAAAATTTTGAGACTTTTGAATACTATAAAGGTGGTTCAGTAAGAATGGGTAATGACACACCTTGTCCAGTTGAAGGTAGATGAACCATAATGTTGAATAACCAGATAAAATGTGAA
>MU224951.1:2110621-2130566 GCA_018584345.1 Thuja plicata
TTATTCTCTTTGTTGATGATTACTCTAGAATGATGACAATCATGTTTCTAAAAGATAAATCAGAAGCATTTAAGATGTTTAAATGGTACAAAGCAATGGTTGAGAAGCAAAGTGGTAAGGAGTTAAAATGCTTAAGATCAGATAGAGGAGGGGAATTTACATCAGATGAATTCACTAACTTTTGTAATGAGAATGGAATCAAAAGACAAGTCTCTGTACCAAGAACACCACAACAGAATGGAATTGCTGAAAGAAGGAACAAATCCATAGTTGACTGTGCAAGGACACTAATGATAGAGAAAGAGATCACCCAAATCTTCTAGAGGGAAGCTATCAGTACTGCTGTTTACACATTGAACAAAGTACAATTGAAGAAAGATACCAAAAAGACACCTTATGAGATATGGTATGGATACACACCTAATGTAAGTTATTTCAAATTTTTTGGCAATCAATGTTATATCTTAAAAGATGATAGAAATGGAAAAATTGACTCCAAGAGTGATGAAGGAATCTTTCTAGGGTATTCTACCAAGAGCAAGGCTTATAAATTTATAAATAAAGCCTCTAACAAAATTATTGAAAGTGCAAATGTAAAGATAGATAAATTTGCGGAGAAGAATGAAAAGGAAATCACTAAAGAACCAGAGGACTACAATAGGTTTGCATACAATGAGGAACCTGACACTCTACCTGACCAACAATGTATAGCTCCTAAGAAACAAATCATTGCACCCAAGCATCAGGCTACAAATATCGATGATCAAAATATTGCTCACAATGATGCAAAAAGTGATGAAGAACAGAATGAAGAACAAAATGATGATCAAGCTGATAGACAAAGAGCTGAACCTATACTTGCAAGATATGTCAAAAGGAACCATCCATAGGACTAGATCATAGGAGATAAAAATCCTGGTATGAGAACTAGAATTAAGTCTCTAAATATAAGATCTCTTATTTGTGATTATGAGCCAAAATATGTCAATGTTGCACTAGATGATGATGAATGGATTAGTTCTATGAATGAGGAAAATGAACAGATAGAGAAAAACAAGACATGGAAACTTGTACCAAGACTAGATGACAAGAATGTCATCGGTACAAAATGGATATTTAGGAATAAGTTGAATGAGGATGGAGAAGTCACAAGAAATAAGGCAAGACTAGTATGCAATGGGTATGCACAAGAAGAAGGAATTGACTATGCAGAAACCTTTGCACCTGTTGCTAGGCTAGAAGGAGTAAGAATATTACTTTCTTATGCTGCATATAAAGGATTCAAGGTATATCAAATGGATGTCAAGTCTGCATTCCTGAATGGAATACTTGAAGAAGAGGTATACATTGAACAACCAAAAGGGTTTGTTGATTCAGAAAAGAGGGACATGGTATGTAGACTTCACAAAGCCCTACATGGGTTGAAACAAGCACCCTGAGCCTAGTATGAAAGACTTCATTCCTATCTTATAAGTATTGGATTTGTAAGAACTAGTGAAAACAATAATCTTTATCTGAAGGAAGATACTGATCAAGGTCTATGTTTGGAGAGATCAAGGTCTTTCTTGGTCTACAAATCATGCAACAAAATGAAGGTATTTTCAGTACACAATCCAAGTACATCAAAGAAGTACTAAAAAATATTCAAGATGGAAGAATCCAAACTAGTTGGAACACCGATGAAAATTGGATGCAAATTTACAAAGGAGGACAAGTCATCAGAGGTAAATCAAACTTTGTACAGATCTATGATTGGAAAACTCATGTATGTTGTACATACTAGACCAGATATTGCACATGCAGTAGAAATTGTTGCCAGATTTTCTGCTAACCCCAGAGAATCACATATGACTGTTGCGAAAATAATTCTAAGATATCTGAAGAATACCAAGGAATATGGATTATGGTATAGAAGAGAAGGCAAATTTTAACTTAAGGTCTTTACCAACGCTAATTGGGCTAGAAATATTGATGACCGAAAGAGCACAACTGGAGGAGCATTCTTCATGGGTGACAGACTTGTCACATGGAACAACAAGAAACAAGGATGCATCTCACAATCTACTGTAGAAGAAGAGTATGTTGTTGCTGCTGCAAACTGCTCAAACATTGCATGGATCAAACATTTACTGGAAGGTATGCATATGAAAATTTTAGAACCAGTAATTATCTATTGTGATAATACAAGTGCAATAAAAATTTCCAAGAATCTAGTCATGCATGCTAAAACAAAGCATATTTCCATCAAGTATCATTATTTGAGAGAACAAGTTCAGGAAAAGGAGGTGATACTTGAGTATGTGCAATCAAAGGAAAAATTGGCCAATATCTTCACCAAGCCACTGCCCAAGGATGCATATGAATACTTGAGAAAGAGACTAGGGATCAAACCCTTGTCTACTGGTCAGTAAGCTGACTAGAAGGCTGCATTAGCCTACATATTATTAGAATATCATTCATGTTGATGCAAGCAGAGAGATGGAATTTAAAGATAAATCTATACACAACAAGGTATGTATCTACTCCAAGCAACAGAGCTATTACCAATAGATTGGGAAATTCAAGGAATATATTATGGATAGAAAGGATCCACTTGACATAACTGTCAAAATTTTGTTTGAAAAGATAAGAATTTTGGCATTAATGTCAAAGGGAGAGAGATATCTCATTATCATACTGATAAAGGGAGAGATTTTATCCATTATATCATCTCAGGAAGAGATCATATCCATCAAAGTATCAAAAAAAATATAAGAAGTAACTAGAAAGGGAGAGCAAATAGAAATGGATAGAAAACATCAAAAGAAAAGGACAGTCAAAGCGAGATAGTTTGACACAAAATAAGAACACATCACATCAGAGAAAGAAAAATTATACATCTATCCAGTGAAGGGATTGAAGACAGATGGAAATCTACAAGAATCAAATCAAAGCTATTTGAGTTTACTAATAGACAAACATTTGTATTAGTTACCTTAGGAAAGCTTGATGAAACTATATATTTCATATTGTATTAGCAATAGTATAGTATGATAATGTAGAATGTTGCCATCAATGCCAAAGGGAGAGATTGATGACATGTAACTGATTAAATGTTTGAAGATGTTAAGTTGATGATCATGCAAGGCATTAAATTAGTTAATGTATTGTATTGTCATTGATGTCAACTTAATATAATCTGTATGGTCATGGAGATACTACCAAAGACTTAAAAGAACCCATGAATCAAGGATATGCTATCAGTAATGCATACAAGTCAAGTATTCACTAAGTAACTATATACACCAACAGAGTGCACCCAATGGTCAGATTAAAAGAAAAAATTCACAGTGTTGCTCAACGAGGAAATGCACAACATTATCGACGAGCAAAGTTACAGTGTTTCTCGATGAGAAAAACATAGAGTAAACCAATGGAAAGACTTTCAGTGTTTCCCGACGGAAAAGAAAAAGATGGAGATCCTGATGATAACTGAAGTCACACCAATGAAACAATCAATTATCATCGATGACTAATTGAAGTGTTGACCGACAGAACAGAGAGTTTAGAAAATGACAAAATGCTTAGCTTTCAAGAGCTAAAGATAGAGTTAACTAATACTTATCATTGTTTTAATCATCCAGATAAAGCCAGAGATAAGTAATTGATTTAAAGCTACTTTATCTAGTTGGCAATAAGATCTCTACGAGATCAGACAGGATATTTTATTTAAATCTATTGACAAAGATTGTTAAAATGCCAAGATCAAGAAAGCCATGAAAAGAGGAAATCTTGTCTATAAGAGACAAACCCAATTCATTACGAATTGTGTGGGGTAAACAAGAGAAGAGCAAAGATTCTAAAGGAAATCTAAAGAAGAAAGTCTTCTTTCAGTCCTAATCAACAAGCTAAAGGAAGAGCTAGATTCTGCAGACACCGACAAATAGTGAGACAAGCATCACAGAGAAGAAAAAGTGTGGAGCAAAGGTATATATTTGATTATATTGATCAGTGAAGTAATGGACGTACAATAGATCTAAAAATATGCAATTGAGTTGTATGTATGAACAGATCATTAGTGTTTCAATTTAACCATTGAAGCATATAAGTCTCTTAACTGAGTAGGACTGAAAATTATTTTTCAATTGAGATACATCCCAAGGAGTATCAAAAATTTTGATCACAAAAGTAGCATTGGATATGCCTGATACCTATTGACAGGCCAAGTGAGCATTTGATCAAGGATGGTAGCATTAGATGCTAGATACTAGTTGACAAACTATTTCTAAATACTTTAACAAGGTCACACCTAATAGTGTGTTATTAACCTTTAACAGGGTTGGCTCCTAATAGAGCTCACTTCAGAACAGTGAAAATTTGGGGTACTGGTCCCAGTGGTTTTTTCCCTTAACAGGGTTTCCATGTTAAAAATCCATGTGTTATGTGTGTATGATTCATTTATTTACTGTTTTGTATCTTACATAGTTAATTCTAGATTGATTGGTATACTCTACATATTTATTGTATTTTGGTAAATAGATGACTACTTATCAGTAAACATACAGAAGAAGGTTTAACAGAGCAATCCGACAAGTAGAAAATTGATATAAGTATTTCATGGCATTCAACTTGTAGGACAGAAGATAACTTGAGACATAATTTGTGGTTACAAGTTTTAAGGGGTGATTTAAGGATTAATTTTTGAGGCCACTGATTCACCCCCCTCTCAGTTATTACTAACGTTTTATTGGTTCCTGATTCACCCCCCCTCTTAGTCACCTAGCCTCAATATATTTCCAACAATTGGTATCAGAGCTGAAGGTTCTCTTGTCATAAATTTAATATCTTGAGAAAAGATCAGAGGCAATGGAAATATTCAGACTGGAAAAAGCCATTGAAAATGAAAAGCTAGGTCTACAAGTGGCCATGGATCAAATCAGAAAACTCAAGGAGTGACTCTCTCATTCCCTAAAAAGAAGAAAAGATTCAGCAGTACAAATGAATGATAAAAATTACATAGAAGAAAGAATTGAAGATTTATGAAAATAAAGAAGCTCTGAAGAAGCTAATGTAGCAATTGAAGACCTACTTGAAAAGAATCTCAATTTACATGAAGAGGTTAGAAAGTTGAAGAGAGAACAAGAAATCCATTTAGTCAGAATATGTGAAGTCATGGAACAAAAGAATCAAGAAAAAATTGATAGAGAAATGGCACAAGAAGATAAGATATTGCTAAGTAAAATATTAGAGGAAAAAGAAAATGAAATCCATCATTTCTCACTTTAGCAAGCAGATATGATAAATCAACTCAAGAGTGAAAATCAAGAAGTCATCAATTTGAGGACTGAAAATAAAAGACTGCATAATGATCTCAATACTGAAAAAAATAAATAAGAGTATGATGAATTCACAGGTAAGCATGGATCAATTGACAAAGAAAACTCAATTCAGATATCATGGACAGACTGGATTAGGTTATACTGAACAAGGTAAATCCTTACAGCAAGGAGATCAAAAGAGCAACAAACCTACTTGTAATCATTGTGGTAAGTAAGGGCACACATCAAATAAGTGTTGGAGAAATGGAAAGTCAAAGTTTAATGGTAAATTCTATAGATGCAACAAACACAGACATAGGGAAAGTGAATGCACTGAGAAAACTAAGTTTGAAGGAAAATGTTTAGGTTAGAAGTCATCCGAGTGCAAAACTAAGAAATTGAACCTTGCTGAACAACTAGCTAAAGCAATTTTTGGTTGGGATTACAACACATGGAGCAGATTTTGTCACTGTGGTGAATATGGGCATATTGGTGCAAATTGTGCAAAGACTTGCCTCAGAAAAAGGAATCCTATTAAGAGATGTTATGTTTGTAAACAACTCGGTCATCTAAGTAAGAATTGAATGAACAGAGAAAAGGTGGATACTGATTTTGAGAAAGGCAAAGAAATTTTTTCTAAAATCAGAACCTAGATGAGTCAGCAGTGGGTAAGAAATTCTTTTGAGAATTCTGACCAAAACAATGAAGGATAGAATGGCACCCAAAATAGTGAATTGGGTGGATCCACCATCTCTGAATAAATATGCAAGGAGATAACTGGAACTATGCATACAAGCCATCATACATCAGTTCCAGATATGCTAGCAAGTCCAAATCTACATATTGATGCACTAGGATACATTATAGTTCTAACCGAGTTAGGATCTCAGTTACAACCAAGTTACTCAGGCTTAACCGAGTTAAGTCAAGTTGTATGGTTTCAAAGATACAAATTTAGTTTTTTCTAAGCTTCCAAGAAAGTCTAGGAGAACTACCCGAGTTGTCACAACTACTACGTACGGAGCTTTTAATGAAAATCTATGATGAAATTTCTCATAAATGGTGGAGTTGAAGGGTTATTTTTTACAATTTACAGAGTGATTAAGAGAAAATAGCGATCTTAGAGAGAATTTGTATTTGAAAGCTTTAGTTGCAGGAAAGTTTTATCAATCCTTTGAGTGATTATGTCATCTTCATCTAGCACCAAGGTTAAGAAGGGATCCGAGATGTTAGTGAGGAATGTTGTCTGTGAATTGCCAAAATTCAAACTTTATTCAATGATTGAAAAAGAGACAGATCTGATTGGAGCCCATTCCCAAATCCCTCTGAAGGTACTATTGATTAACGACATCTGAGCTTTTTATCATTGCACCATTCAATAGCTAGGCACACTGGAGATGAATCAAGAGTATGAGAAACTTTGTGTGGACAAAAATTTGAAGCCAGAACACAAACACCTCGAAGTCAAGAGTTCAACCCATATTTTGCATATGTCACAAAAATTTTAGATAAAATGGATTAGATTTGTTCTGAGCTGTGTTCATGACATGCATCTCTGGTTGTAGCAACCAGTGAAGATCACTAAGACAATGGTACACCATGTGACAAGGTACCCAATGCTCAACAAATCTAAGGCAACCAAAACCCTACCCCAGGATGACCTAGCTAAGAAGACTCTTTCTGAGTGGGATGGAAGAGGTATGAAATTGAATGGAGTTATAGACATGCAATTGAAGTTTGGTATTCATGTAATTGCACACAAGATATACAGTTCTAGCCGACCAAATAGTTTACCATGTGAGGTTCTGGACTTGGCATACAAAGTGGTCAAGAACAATCATTCATTCAACCTTGCTAAGTTGTAGCTCATCCAATTGAAAAAAATCATGGAGAGAATCCGGGCATCCAAGACCACTCCATGTAATTTTGGTTCACTCTTGTTATTCATATTATTTTATGTTCAGAATGTTTTCCCTTCCAAAGGCACAATTGTATGGAAAAAGGACAGACCCATAGTTTATTAGATAAAAATGAATTTATAGCTGAATTAGGAGATAATTTTGAGAGCATCATGGATGCATAATTTGATAATTTCAGACAGAAGATGTAGAATAGATACAAAATCCATAAATAATTGGTAGAAGACTATAAAGATGATATTTGCTTCCTAGTTGACTGTGACAAAGTATACATTCAAGCAGTCAAGCCTAGGGTTGCATGGGTGAAACCTCTTTCATATGAGGTTAACATAGATGAGACCAGAGACATCATTGAAGCTCTTGTGAATGAACCTGTTGATCCCAAAGCACCATATTTTGGTACCTATGAAGAATAAAAGGGTAGAATACATTTGGAAATTGAGATTCCTAAAATCTTGAAGAGAGTTAGGAAGAGAATTGAGAAGATTGGAAAGAAATAACAAGTCTTCTGACTCTCCTCCTTCAATCACTGAAATTAAAGGAGATGACATAAAGATGAAAGATGATGAATCTGAGAAAGAAGAATAAGAGTCTCCTAAGAAGAAGAGGCTATCCCCCAAGAAAATACCTAAGGCCTCTACCCTTTCTTTCACAAGATCCAGAAGAAGACTGAGATTGCCTAAGGAAGATGAAGAAGAAGATACAGTCATATTCAAGAAGCCACCACCTACCTTTGAGAAGAGGATTGAATATTTGAAAGGAGGCAGTGGTATGGGATCTCTCAAAACATTGAAGTGTGCTACAAGAACTAAAGATGAGCAGAAGATGATTAAGGATGCATTAGTAGAGAAAATGGCAAGATCGAAGTATGATCCATCTGAATTGAAAATCCATATGACTGAAGACCTTCTCAAGGCAATCACAATTCACTGGCACAATGTAGTTCATATTGAAAAGGACATCAAAATGCAAACCTTGAAGCAAGTCATGCCTACTATGACTAGTAAAGAAGAAAAAGATGCTATGACTCAGTATAAGAGTAATCACACTCCAAGGTTTAGGAATTTTCAAATCTTAAGCGAGAAAATAGAGGATGTTGTGCAGACCACAACAAAGCTATGGAAGACAATTTTTGAAATTAAGGAAGATGATAAAGAAGAGAAACAAAGTATAGACCCTCGTGTACAAGTCAAATATGAAGAGTGACCTGAGGTTCAGACCATTGAAGAATCTAATGCTGAACAGATAGCATTAGAAGTGATGACATCCCTGCCCTAATCACCTATTCAGAGTGTGTTATCTCCGAGCAAGGAAAAGACTACAAAATCTACATCAAGTCAAGTAGGAACCAAGCATTAGGCTCTACCTACTACTGGGCCAAGCCAAACTGAGTCACAGAAGGTTACTATGAATGTCTCTACAGTTGATACAGATTCTACAATTGGTGCAAAGGATGTCAATGACCTATTCCAACTGAATACTAAGGAGAGCACTAAGGATGGAAAGGATAAGGATGATGATGGGAAAGGAAAATAAATCATTCCTTCACCTCATCCCAAGGTCAAGGGTAAAGAAATGTTCACTGATTAAATTGATCTTGAGGAAGATATTGTAATTCCTAATTGGGATCTTTCTAACCACACAGCCGAGCAAATGGATATACTTCATGAGCTATGGAAGAAAAAAGAAAGACAACAGAAGCTCTAAGTTGAGAAGAAAAGGAATAGAGTACTAGAAGATACCAAAGGTATATTCCTTGATTCTCTAGAAATTGAAGTCAATGAGAATGACTCTATTATGGACCCACTTATTGACATAGTTAACAAGTTCAACACTGATCTTAATGGTTAGGAGAAATTACTGCAGAAGGCAGAAATGAAATTTGAGAATAAGGTTCTAGAGAATGTTGTAGGTAAAATTGCAATCAACCAAGTGAAGCTAACAACTATCATTAGCTCTCTAGAAACTACTGTGAATAATGATGTATCATTATTTGTAAATTTGAGTGATACTTCCAAATTTACCATAGAAATCAAGAACAAGCTAGCAAAGATAGACACTAATTTGAAGGAAAGTGCAAACCAGTTGGCACTTGATTCAAGTTCAAGCTCAACACATTTTGTCAAGATCAAGTATCTGACTGATCTACAAGCAGAGTTGCTAAGGGAAGAAAGAAAATCAAGGGAATTCCTTACGACTTTACAAAGCCAACTCCTTCCACACATGGATGTCATGCAAAAACATATTTCTCATGCAAAGACTCTCATCCATGATATAAAAAATTTAGTTGCAGAGCTTATGATGGAGTTGTCAGCAGAGATTCAGATTGAGTTACACATCCTGAAGGTGTTGCAAGATAATTGGGACAAGACTTTGTCTCAAATTTTGAAGGTACATTGTGATTTCCTATAATATTTTTTTATTACCTTGTAGTTATGCTTTTTGGCGTTTCTATCAAAAACAAGAGGGAAAGATAGTAAATATATGTATATATACAAGGAAATATATATATATATATATACACACACACACACACACACAAGGAAATACATGTACATAGCAGAGGAAGATATACATAGCACAAAATCATAAACAATTTTGGAAAATAAAAAATAGAGTAAGTTGTAACCGAGTTACAGAGCAGTTGTAAAACCCGAGAAAGTACCCAAGCACATGGTAAGGGGGAGTTTTGACTTAGTAGTTTGATCAGTTTTTTGTATGATAAGTATTTTTGTCATTTATGCCAAAGGGGGAGATTGTTGATCTTATGGAAAGACATGTTGTCAATTAGTGCCAAAACACTTAGTCACTTATATGAATACAGTGTTGACCGAGCCACCAGCTTGAAGTGCAACCCAAGCAGTTGCAGTGTAGCCCGAGCAGTTGTAGTGTCGACCGAGCAGATAGTGGCAAGAAGTATCACCAGAGTCACCAGTATTACCTGAGTTTCATACCAACTCCAAGTGATTAATGTGACCCAAGCACCCAGTATAGCATGAGTGCTAGAGTTGCTAATGTTGCCCGAGTGTCAGCATATTACCCAAGTATCAGTATATCACCCAAGTGGATTACTTGACCCGAGTATCAGTATTGGGCCAAATGAGTTCTTATTGTTGGATATTAATTTATATCATGGAAGCCGAATTATGAAGGTAATTGATTTGGATAAGATATATGTGTAAGATACTTTATTTATCCAAATGTGTAAGAAGTAGCAATAGAAGAAGTAAGATATGTGAATATGAAGTGGCAGATTATCTAGAAGGCTACAACAGTGTAAGAGGAACAATAGAGACTCATCTATCACATTTAGGTGATCAGTATTATTTCAAAGGATCTCATTCAAAAAATCAGAGTTCCATATAAGATCATCCAATGGTTCATCCTAACAGGCGTATCAACAAAATCCTTTAACCAGGTGGACTTAAAAGTCCTTTTCAAATATCCTAACAGAGTTACATAATTAATTTTATTGTATAAATCCTTTCACATGGTGGACCTAACAGTCCTTATTGCTCCTAATAGGGTAGGCCATTAGAAGTGGTCAATTATAACCTTTAACCAGATAAATTTATACTGCAATACTAAATCTTGTGGGTACCATCCCCACCCCAATTTTACTTTCTATTTGAAAGGTTTCTGGGTAACCAAATATTGTTTCAAGTGTTGTGAATGTTTATTGCTTTTATGTTCCATGAATGTACTTAGATTAGACAATCTAATAAAGGATAAAAGAGAATAAGTTTTATTGGTTCCTGATTCACCCCCCCCCCCCTCTCAGTCACCTAGCCTCAATATATTTCCAACAATAAGTTCATGTTTTTAAGATACTTTGTGTTATCTTAACTTTTCAGTTGATTTGGGATTGATTAGTTTAGAGTAGAAGTGTTTTTGAGTTAATTTTCTAAAACCAGTCCAGGAAGAGGCCTGTTAGGATCCCGTTTCACAAATAAAGTCCTAACTTGCATTTGAATCGATGAAATTTCTCACCCTTCTAGAAAATGAAAGTTAGGAAGGTGCATTTATGGATTCTTAAATCTCAGAGTGTGGATCGAAGGGAAAGACATGTTTGCATCAAGCCCTAGGCTGAATATCTCAATGTATTCAGCTAGGAATGAATGTAATAGTGTTTATATTTTGAAGAACTAAATTGTTGGAGTGAAATGGAGGTATATTTGAGTTATTTTGAGTTAGTAGAGAGGATCTGAGCCCTGTACCAATCCCATGCACCCATTTCCTAGCACTTGCTTTGATTTCCAAACCTAGTCTAGCCAATTAAGTCTGTGAGCTTTGTAAGAGTTAGGTGTTGCAGGAGTGGAGTTGGAACCAAAGGCTTTGGGGATCGTCATAACTTCCAAAAGGGTGTTTGAATCTAACCTTATTTTGATTAGGTGAGACCAAGAAGAAAAGTTCCTTCCTAAAAACCAGTTGGGTAGACCTACAAGGAATTCTACAACAGTCAAGGTTTGACATATTGTAGAAGTTGGAGGATATATTTGAGGGTTGATTACCTATCCTTACATCATAATTAAGGTGTCCCAATAATTAGTTGGGTTGTGTGAATCCACTTGTGAAGGTTTCTATATTTTGGCTTAGAATAGGACTAATGTCCCTAAGTCACAATATTGAACAAGATTGGTTGAAGTGTTACTCATTTTGGAGGAGTTTGAAAAGTGTCCAACCACAATTAATTGTCAGAAGAAAATATACTAAGTTGATCCAAGAGATCAAATCTTATTGAAACCACACTTGGGGTATTGGAGAAGAGAAAGACCCATCACATCACTTCTTTTAGTGTGCTCCACATTAGGTGGTATCAGAGATTAGAAAATTTCTTGGGAACAAAAATGGTAGATCAAGTTGAGGAAAAGTAAGAGGAGGAGATACCTTTAAGGATTAAAAATGTGGAGCTAGCTAAAATTGTGAGGGAACAAGCAGCTAAGAACAAGAAGATGGAAGAAGAGATTGAAAATTTGAAAATCTCACTGACTAGTAGACCTACTGATGAAGATATTGAATCAAACCAAGAAGAAGAAAGCCCTAAAATTGAAAGGGTAAGAGTATCATAAGAGAAAATAATTCTAGATTCCTTGGAGAGAGTGGGTAGGATAGATAAAAAACCAAATTTACCAATGTTTATGGGAAAGATGGACCCTGAAGAGTGTATGGATTGGGTAGAATCCCTAGAAAACTATTTTGAATGTGAATACATTCTTTCTCAATAGAGAACCAAGATTACCATGTCTAATATGAAGGGGTTGACACTAAGCTGGTGGAATTTATTACAAAGGGAGAGAGTGGAAAAAGAGAAGGAGAAAATAACCACATGGAAGAAGATGCTTAGGGAGATCAAAAACCAATTTGTTCCGGATGATTATGAGGTAAGTCTGCATAAGAAGTTACAAAATTTGAAGAAAAAATATCTTGATGTAGGATCCTATACTGATGAATTTCACAAAATCACAATGAAGCCCAAGATCCTTGAAAAATGAAAAGAAAAAGCTTGCTAGGTATTTGAATGGACTTAAATACAATATCCAAGATGAATTAAGTTTGTTTAATCCTTAGTTTGTACACCAGTGTTATCAAATGACAATGAAGATTGAAGAAAAAAAAAGGAGAGGGGAGAAAAATAGTTTCAAAGGAAGTGGTAATGGTTTCAAAGCTAGAGGAAGATTCCAAGGAAGGGGGTCATCACCAAGACCACAGGGAGAATCAAGTCACCAAGAGCCTGATAGAGATCAAAGTCACATAGGAAATTTCATAGGGGTAGATGAAACCATAGAGGAAGATCAGGTGGTAGAAACACCACTATATTCACTGGCAAGAGTTTCTCCTACAATCATATTGGTCACCAATCTTTCAGATGCCCAAGCAAGGCCAGTACAAGTTTCAACACATCAGGAGGGGATAGGACAATGCAACTAATTCAAGATGAAGACTGTCAAATTATGACTTCATATCATACCACTACATCAAGAATTGCAGACCCTGAACAAGGAGAGTGCATAATGTTCAATAGGACACTCTTGAAGATGCCAACTCCCAAAGAGCCCCCACAAATGAAGAGTTTATTCAGAACTCACTCCAAGATACATGGAAAAATTTGTAAAATTATTGTTGATTCTAGTTCTACAGAGAATTTGGTTTCTAATGAGATGATAAGTAAACTTGGTTTAAAGAAAATACCACATACAATCCCTTATAAAGTATCTTGGCTCAATAATGATCAACAAACCTTGGTAGATGAACAATGTTGGGTAGAATTTCAAGTAGGAGAATACAAAGATAAAGTTTTATGTTAAGTTGTGAACATGGATGCATGTCATCTCCTTCTAGGTAGAACATGGCAATATGATGTTGATGCCCAACATGGGGGGGTAATAAAAATGTCTACACATTAACCAAAAATGGGATAAGTTACACCATGACACCTCTCCCTACTTCTGATAAGGACAAAGCCTTAACAAATAGTGTTATCTTAGTAGTAGAAAAGGAATTTTTGAAATTCCTTAAGGAGAAAGATACCCCTTATTTTTATATCATAGTCAAGCCAAAGACAAAGCCTAAGGATAGGCCAATAGGTCAAGAACCTCAGAGAAATATTGGTCCAAAGGAAGTGCAAGATTTATTTAAAAAATACAAAGGGATAGTTACTGAACACAATACAGACACTCTACCACCAAAAAGGCATATTAGTCACTATATAGATCTCATACCTAGTTCTACATTTCCCAATAAGGCTTCTTATAAACTAACCCCTGAACAAAATGTAGAAGTTGCAAGATAGATTCAAGAACTATTGGAGAAAGGCTTCATTAGGAAGAGAATAAGCCCTTTGTGCAGTGCCTGCAGTCCTAGCCCCTAACAAGGAGGGTACATGGAGGTTTTTTACTGACTCTAGAGCTATAAATAGGATAATCAACAGATATAGGTTTCCTATTCCAAGGATAAAAGATCTTATGGATTGTCTAGGAGGAGCAAAACACTACTCAAAAATTAACTTAAAGAGTGGGTATCATAAAATTAGGATTAGAGAAGGGGATGAGTGGAAGACAACTTTCAAAACCAATGAGGGATTTTTTGAGTGGGTGGTGATTCCTTTTGGTATTTCAAATTCTCCAAGCACCTTTATGAGGTTAATGAATGAGGTCCTCAAACCTTTTATCAATCATTTTGTTTTTGTTTAATTAGATGACATATTAATCATTAGCAAGGATAAGGATGAGCATCTAATACATCTAGACATGGTGATGAAAATATTAAATGAGGAGAAGTTAAGAATAAATTTGGACAAATGTGTGTTTTTGCAAGAAGAGCTGATATTTCTTGGTTTTGTCATCTCCAAGGGAAAATTTAAAATGGGTCCTTCCAAGGTTGAAGCCATAGTGAATTGGCCCACTCCAAAATCTTCTAGTGAGGTAAAGAGATTTCATGACCTTTATAGTTTCTATAGAAATTTTGTCAAGAATTTCAGTGGGGTGAGTGCACCAATGATAGATACAATCAAAGGGGGAAGGAAATGTAAATTTGTATGGACTAATGCTGCAAACAAGTCATTTTAATACTTGAAGAAAAGAGTCTCTTAAAAACCTATCTTAATATTCCCTAATTTTCACAAAGTCTTCACCATTGAATGTGATGCTAGTAAGAGAGCTATTGGGGGTGTTCTCAGTCAAGAAGGGAGACCTGTGGCATTTTTCCGTGAAAAAATTAATGAAGCAAAGCAGTACTCTACATATGACTTGGAGATGTATGCCATGGTTCAGTTACTTAGGTAGTGGGGGCATTAATTATTACCCAAGGAATTTATTCTATATACTGACAATCATGCTTTGATTTTTCTTAATAGGCAAGATAAATTAAACTGTAGACACCTCAACTGGATGTAGTACTTGCAAGAATTCACTTTCACCATTAAACACAAGAAAGGGGTGACTAAAAAGGTAGATGATGCCTTGAGTAGAAGAAAATTGGATATACAAGAAATCACTTTGAAAAGTGTAGGTATCTCTGTCCTCAAAGATATGTATCCCAATGATGGAGGTTTCAAAGAAGTTTAAAATTTTTTCTTGGAACTAGGAGATAGATATCACACTGAATTTGTAGACTACATGATTGAAGAAGGACTTTTTTTTAAAGGGAGTCATATTTGTAGCCCTGATTGTTCCATGAGAGAGAACATTATAAAAGAGAAGCATTTTGGATGTCTATCAGGCCATTTTGGTCTTGACAAGACACTTGAATTGGTGAGAACATTTTATTTCCGACCCAAGATGCAGTCTGATATAAGGAGATTTGTAGAGTGTTTTTTAGTTTGTCAAAAATCCAAATAAACAAGTTCCAATGCATGCTTGTATACACCATTGCCAATCCCTAGTAAACCTTGGGACTCCATAAGCATTGATTTTGTGTTGGGTCTTCCAAGGACCAAAGCAGGTTATGGCAGTGTTTATGTGGTGGTAGAAAGATTCTCTGAGATGGTACACTTCTTACCTTGCAAGGCTACACATGATGCTTCAAGCATTTTAGGGTTATTCTTCAAAGAAATCATAAGACTCCATGGTTTAACTCTCACCATTATCTCAGATAGAGATCCAAAATTCTTGGGACATTTCTGGCATACCCTATGGAAGAGACTTGGAACAAACTTAGCCATGTCATCTAATTATCATCCTTAGTGAGATGGAAAGACATAAATCATCAATATATCTTTGGTAAATCTACTAATATGTCTAAAAAAGTAGTATGGGGTAGCATGGGATTTAATCCTTCCATAAGCAGATTTCTCTTATAATGATTCTGTCAATAGGAGTTCAGGACTTAGTCCTTTTCAAATTGCCTATGGATCACACCCTAGGGGTGTATTGGAGCTAAGAGATATTCATAACCTTGGTCAGAGCAGTGCTCAATCTGATGACTTTGTAGAAGTCATGAAGAACATACACCAACAAGTCAATCAGAGACTTCAACATACCTTTGAGAAATACAAACAAGAAGCAAATGTCAAGAGAAGAGATGTCAAATTCAAGGTAGGAGACATGGTTATGGTTCACCTGAAGAAGGAAAGACTACCTACATAAAATTACACCAAGCTCATGATGAAGAAGATTGGCCCTTTCAAAATCTTGAAGAAATATGGCAACAATGCCTATAGGATTGAGTTACCTTCCAATGTTGGTTTATCCCCAATCTTCAATGTGGCTGATCTATATGCCTAGAAGGGTCCTATTACTAATGTTTCTATTGTAGGTGATCAAGATCTTCAACAGTACAAGGAGCTACAAGAACTACCTCAACCACCTTTGCAAGAAATTGAATGCATTCTAGATAAAAGGATAAAAAGAAAACCAGGAGATCTACATACTATGAGTATCTAGTAAAATGGAAACACCATTCCTTGGAGGATGCTCCTTGGATGAATCCTGTAGATATAAAGAAAGATGGATTCAAATTAGAAGATATCCCAACTTAAGGGACTTGAGTTCTCTTTGTCTTGGGGAGTATGGTGCAGTGCACCCATGACTTCCACTAATTTTGTGATTTTGTCTTTGTAATAACTGGATAGATCCTAGAGATCATCCTATTTTTTTTTGGATCCACTTGTGTGGTCAAGGATCTCTAAGGCACTCTTATAAGCCTTGTGATGCCTTAGTCCAATGGGATCATTATTTTTAACATTAAGTTGATTTAGGTGTGTTTGATAGTCTCGATGAGCTTTAGCATTGATGTTATTAGATTCAAGTCATTTTGATCATGTTTTGTCAATTTGATAGGTTAGAATCCAAATCAAAATTCTCCGAGTTGCAAAAAGACAAAAGTTGCAAAATGTTGCAAAAGATGTAAAAATGTTTCTCAAGAAACTTCCAAATGTTGCTCGAGAGGTACAAGATGGAAGACCAATAGTCACAAATGGGTTTGGATCATTTTGAATTCACTTATGAAGTGGATTTAAGTTGTCTCTTTGAACCTAAGTGGTTATAAATTCTATTTTTATGTTCTGATGCAAAATGAATGGAAGATGAAGAATTTTTCTGAGCTTTACTGACTGGTACATCCATGTATGGTGTTTTTATTGAAAGATAAGTTCATGTTTTGAAGCTAATTTATTTTATCTTAACATTTTAGTTGATTCAGGATTGATTAGTTAAGAGTAGAAGTGTTTTTGAGTTTATTTTCTAAAACCAGTCCAAGAAGAGGCATGTTAGGAGTCCGTTTCACAAATGAAGTCCTAACTTGCATTTGAACTAGTGAATTTTCTCACCCTTCTAGAAAATACAAATTAGGAAGGTGTATTTATGGATTCCTAAAGCTCAGAGTGTGGCTCAAAGGGAAAGACATGTTTGCATCAATCCCTAGGCTGAATATCTCAATGTATTCAGTCAGGAATGAATGTAACCGTGTTGATATTTTGAAGAATTGAATTTTTGGAGTGAACTGAAGGTAGATTTGAGTTACTTGGAGTTACTAGAGAGGATCTAAAGCCCTATACCAATCCCATGCACCCATTTCATAGCACTTTGTTTGATTTCCAAACCTAGTCTTACCAATTAGGTCTGTGAGCTTTGTAAGAGTTAGGTGTTGCAGGAGTGGAGTTGGAAACCAAGGATTTGGGGATCATCATAACTTACAAAAGGGTGTCTGAATCTACCTTTAGTTTTCTTAGGTGAGACCAGGAAGAAAATTTATGTCCTGAAAACTAGTTGGATAAACCTATAAGGAATTCTAGGACAATCAAGGTTTGACATATTGTAGAAGTTGGAGGATCAGTCTGAGGGTTGATTCCCTATCCTTACATCATAAGTAAAGTATCCTAATCATTAGTTGGGTTGTGTGAGGCTATTGGTGAAGGTTTCCATATTTTGGCTTAGAATAGGACTAGTGTCCCTAAGTCACAATATTGAACAAGATAGGTTGAAGTGTTACTCATTTTGGAGGAGTTGGAAAAGTGTCCAACCACACTCAATTGTCAAAATACAATACACTAAGTTGATCCAAGGGATCAGATCTTATTGAAACCACACTTGGGGTGTTGGAGAAGAGAAAGACCTATGACATCACTTCTTACAGTGTGCTCTGTATTAACTTATCTCTCTCATTTTCCCATTTCTCCCACTTTCCTCTCCATGTAATAAACCATCTCCCTTAATCGTGACCCTTGATCACTTTGAGTCCCTTTTCAATCCTAATCGTCAAATTGGTAGGAAATGTCCTGTAAATAGTCAATTAAATCCTTATTTTGTCTAGCCTTTATATTCAATTTCTTCGTGTGGTTATCATATTATTAAGCTTTCAAATTGCATGTGTGCACATTAAAATTTGTGAGCCATTTTGAGGAAGAATAAGAAGGACAATGAAGAATATGTCAATTGGACACAATATTTTGTGGGTTTCATGTTATTCTCATTGCATTTAATTTTTTTTCCTCTATTGGTAGACTAAAATTTTACTTTGAGCTTTGAGTTTGTGGGTTCTCTTATATCTAATTGTATTATTTATTATTTCCCCATTCGATATATCCAAACAAAGGACATATCCTCATCAAGGAGACATCTACCAAATAAAGGGGATGTAATCCTCATTAGGGATGCACACCTATAAAACAAGAGGAGGGGAGAATCATTAGAGATAAAAACCTCCAAATAAGGAGGAATTCCTCATCGTAGATATATTTTCCAAATAAGAGGATGTGATTCTCATTAGGGATGCACATATCCCTAAAACCAAATAGAGGAAATCCCTGACCAATTATACACACCTCCGAAAACAAGGATAGGATATCCTTAAACAGGGATACATATATCTCAAGCACCAATTATTTATGTTCCTTGGGTGTATAGGTGGAGATAAATATACTAGAAACTATTAATGTTTCTATCCAATATAAAGAATGGTTGCTCTTGAGATTGTACCACCATGAATTAGAATGAGATGCCATATAAGACTACAAATGTCACACAATGAGGAGTGACATAAAATTTGAAAGGTTTATCAATTATGAGGGATAAAAAGGGAGAAACCCAATATCACTTATCATATGAAGAACTGTAATACCTACCGTTTGGGTTGCCTATTTATTTTAGTTTTTGATCTCTTTTAGACCATAGTATGTATGTGTTAGTTATTTCAAGTGATTTTAAAGATAATCATGCTTTAATTTTTATTATGCTATTGATCCATGATTAGTTGTGTTATATAACCTATTTGCATATGATGTATGATTATTTCATAATGGTTATGATTATGTTAGGACGTCATTTGATTATGGTTTTCTGACAATACTGACCCGATATTTATATGCACATGGATCATTTGTATGCTTTGCATTAATGTCTGTTGTGTTTGGTATGGTATGGGACAGAGTCGTAGTTACTTGCTTTGGCGAGATCCACACGATAACCTGGTCTCATCCATTGTTTTTCATATGATATATATGCATGTATGTTCATCTTTGTGATGACAGGTTTGCAGGTACCGGGCTACGTCTTCCCTGAATTGGCAGGAGTGAGCGTGCCCTATCGCATTAATCTAAATGGTAAGAGAGGGGAGATAATGTTCAGGTCCAAATCCATACCCTAAACCTTTACGTTGTCCTAGAACTGGGCAAGAATCTGATTGACTACCCTAGTGTTTGAATCCGTCTAGTGACGTGGATTTGTGAGCCTGTTTGTGTGTGCTTGGGTGTCTATTTCAGTTGATTATCTGTTTGAGTTGTTTATCTATTTGGAT
>MU224951.1:2169132-2234614 GCA_018584345.1 Thuja plicata
CATTGATGACAACATATAATACACAACAGTACTTCTATATGTACTTATCCATATGATGACATGAAGACTTGCATGGATAGATACATGTTTTTGATATGTTTATTATGCTATGTTCATACACGTAGACTCAGATATGATGTTTCGGTAAAGATATGTAATTCTACTATTGACGGTTACAGTTCTGGAGGAATAATGGTTTAAGGCCAACGTATGTAATGTGTTGATCAAGTTGTGCCTATCTTTAGGATATGCATGTTTATATTCATGATGATTTATGAGTTTTTGATATTAATCTAAAGGCACCAAATGTATTTCAAGAAGATTACAAAGTTATGGTTAAATTGGTGAAGCCGAATTAGTGAAGCGACACGTCTATTCAGTTAATACTTGCACGGTTGTAATTATGCTTGTGCATTTAGTAGAGCTAACAAGGATGTTAAGAAGAGTTTTCTAACAGGTCCCATGATCTCATACTTGGTGTATGTACTTATAGAAGGTCATTTGTGATAAGAAGAGTTGCGAAATCCAGAGATAAGAAAAGCAAAGTAGAGTGTTAAAGCAGTAGAGCTATATTTATCATATGTTGATAATATAGATATTGAAGTAGAAGCTTTCAGAATATAGATAATATTGTTGTAATTCTTTACAAGAGGTTAAAGCATCGGTGCACAAAAAGCAACTGATCAGACAAACAGTGTCACATGCAACAGTTCATCTTGTTGATACAGTGTGTATCAAATATCCAGAAGGTTGTAGCCTTCACCACTTGAGAAGTGTGCTCTTGGACAGTGAGTCCTCCACCCCTAACAAGATTATTGTAAAAGACTCCTAACAGGGTCAGACCCTTAACCAAGTCACTATACTACTGCATTGTAATGAACAACTCCTAACAGGGTTGAAAGATCTTTTAACAGGGATTACTATAAACAGTATAGTTCTTTGTGGGTACTAATTCGCACCGGGGTTTTTACCATTTGGTTTTTCCATAACCAAATTGATGTGTTGTGTAATGTGTTATCTGAATGTGCATTTGATTTATGTCAATCTAGATTAATAATTACAAAAGATTTAAAGTTGTTGATAACTGATTCACCCCCCCTCTCAGTTATCCCTGAAGTATTATAACACAACATACATTAGTTTTCCAATCATTGATCTATACAAGGTTTGATTTACCTCATTTGATTTGTCTTCTTTTTTCAGCTTACATCTAGTAGCCATAGGTATTCCAACTAGTTTGGAATCTTCCATCTTGAATATCTTCAGAACTTCCTTGATGTATTTGGACTGAGTGATATATATGCCTGCATCTTGTTGAAGAATCTGTGCATCTTGTTGAAGAATCTGTAGACCAAGAAATAATATGATCTCCCCAAACATAGACATTTCAAATTATTTGCTCATTTCATTAGCAAAGGATTTGCATAAAATTTCATTTTCCCCAAAAATGATATCATCAACAAAAATTTCAGCAATCAGAATACTACAATCGATATCTTCTTTTAAGTATAGATTGCTATTTTCACTTGTTCTTACAAATTTTATGCTAATGAGATAGGAGTGAAGTCTTTCATATCAGACTCTAGGTGCTTGCTTCAATCCATACAAGGCTTTATGTAGTCTACATACCGTTTTTCTCTTGTCTGGATAACCAAACCCTTTTGGTTATTCAATGTATACCTCTTCTTCCAGTATTCCATTTAGGAATGTAGATTTGACATCCATCTGGCATACCTTGAATCCTTTGAATGAAGCATAAGCAAGTAAGATTCTAACTCCTTCTAGTCTAGAAATGGGTGAAAAGGTTTCTCCATAATCAATAACTTCTTCTTGTGCATATCCCTTGCATACTAACCTTGCTTTGTTTCTTGTGACCTCTCCATTCTCATTCAGCTTGTTTCTGAATATCCATTTGGTACCGATGAAATTATTATCATCTAGTCTCGGTACTAGTGTCCATGTACTATTCTTCTCAATCTTCCCTATTTCTTCATTTATAGAACTACCCCATTCTTCATTCTCAAGTGCAGTGTTAACAGATTTAGGCTCAAAATCACAAAGTAAACATCTAGTGTTTAGTGGACTTTCAAAAAGGAGTCAAATTCCAAGAAAGAAAAAATGACTGTTGTTGTTGCCACTTCCGTTGTTCAAAAACAAAAATTTCCCGCTCATGCTTTCTCGCTCGGGTCTTCTTCTCTTGTTCATGCTCTTGGTCCTGCTACTCCTGTGGTGGCGGAAAGTGGTGTCTGAGCTTGGGCCCATGGGTGAGCTTGGTTCTCGGGTGGTTACGGGTGCTGCTCCTACGCTATCGTTTGTTAATGTGGCTATCTTTGAAGTGGGCATCCATGTCCAGGCCTTTGTTGGGAGGGGTGGTAACCGGTCCACTCCTCTTGTGGTGTATGTTTCTGTAAATAACCCTATTGTGGTCAATCTTGATACTGATACTGTTGATGAGATTTTAAAAACTGTGAAATATTTTTCTTCCAATGCTGTTATCTTTCATTTTAGGGGTTTTTGGCCCTCTCTTACTAAGTTGCATGCTTGGATTTCCAAACATTGGGAACCATTTTTAACTGATCATGTTCAGATATACCCTATGGCAAGGGGGTTTTTTATTGTAAATTTTGATAATGTTGGAGATAGGAAAACTATTTTGTGTGACTATTGTTTCTCTTGGGAGGAGCACTACTCTTTGATGGTCAAACCTTGGTATCAGGGGTTTGATCCTCTCTCTGAGTCCTTTAATAAGATAACCTTATGGGTTAGATTGCTGAATCTTCCCCTTCATTTATGGCTAGATTTTATTTTGGAATCGGTGGGTGAGGCTCTTGGGGATTTTCAGATGGTAGATATGTACTCCTTTGAAATTTATAAGATGACGTATGCTTGTATTCTTGTGGAGATGGATGTTTCTAAGGGTCTTCCTGATAAGATCACTTTGGCCTCTTCTAAGGGCTCTTGGACTCAGAATATTGATTATGAAGGTATCATGTTTAGATGTAGGAAATGACACAAGACTAGTCATCTTGCTGCGCGGTGTGCATCTGATAAGATTAAATCAAAGAAACCACCTTCTTGGTGGTTTGGGGCTTCTGGAAAACATTATAAGGTTCACAAAGATTTCATGGATGGGAGATTGACTGCCTATCCTTCTCAGAATGATCAAGCTCTGGCTGGAGATTTTAATAATGTATATGTTGCTGTTAATGTTGTCTTTGAAGCTATTGTTGTTGTCTCTAATTTTGTCCCTTCTGTTGTTGCTAGTGTTTTCCCTGTGTAGAATGATGTTGTTGTCCTTGGTTTAGCATTTTTGTCTTTTGGTGATTTTGGTTATGCTAATCATGGTTCTCCTGGGAGGATCTTGGGGTATGATTGCGGTGCTAGTCCTGACCCTCCTATGGCTGGGATTGTGACCTGCCCTTTAGTGGGCTCTTTTAGTTCCTCTTTGGATTGGAAGAAGGATGTTGGAAAGGTGGAGGATGGATGGACAACAGTTAAGGGAAAAAAATTTAATTCTTCCACTCCTTCATTTGATATGAACTTACGTTCACATAAAGATGGGAAAAAATGTAAATCTTGATTGCCTTGTTTGTGGCTGGTTGGGCCTTTTTATTTTTGGTTGGAACTATGGTTAGTTCCTTTGGCTTGTTTGGTGGGTCTCCATAGTTTTTTTTTGGTCTTTCTTTGACCTATCTTTTGCTGCTAGTGTACAAGGTTTTGAGACCTTTCAAATCCCGCTTTTACTTAATCAGAACATCTAGTGTTTAGTGACTTACTTCTCGTTCTCATTCCAGCCTTCTTGTCTCCTATGATTTGATTTTGTGGATGATGTCTTCTGACATACTTGGCAAGTTTCAGTTCAGCTCTGTATTCATCATTCTGATCATCTTCTTGACCTTCATTCTAATCTCCATCACTCAGAACATCATCTTGAGGATTTTCCTAATATTTGATAATTACAGCCTGATGCTCGAGTACAATATTCTATTGCTCGGGAGCGATACACTATTTCTTGGGTAGAGTGTCAGGTTCTGTATAAACAAACCTATTGTAGACCTCTGTTTCTCTTCTTCTTTCCTTATCATTCTTTTCTGCAAATTCATCTATTTTCACATTTACACTTTCAATGATCTCGTTAGATGACTTGTTAAGACATTTATAAGCCTTGCTTTTGGTTGAATACCCTAAAAAGGCACCTTCTTCACTTTTGGAGTCAAGTTTTCCATTTCTATCATCTTTCAAAATATAACATTGACTGCCAAAGATTCTGAAGTAACTTACATTGGGTGTGTGACCATACCAAATCTCATAGGGTGTCTTCTTTATTTCCTTCTTTAATTGTACTCTATTTAATGTGTAGACAGTAGTACTGATAGCTTCCCTCTAGAAATTTTGAGTGATGCTCTTCTCAATCATCAATGTTCTTGCACAGTCAACAATTGATCTGTTTCTCCTTTCAACAATTCCATTTTGTTGTGGTGTTCTCAATATAGAAACCTATCTTTTAATTCCATGCTCATTGCAATAGTTAGTGAATTCATCTAAAGTAAATTCCCCTCCTCTATCTAACCTTAAGCATTTCAATTTATTTTAAATTTTCTTTTCTACCATATCCTTATACCATTTAAACATCTTGAATGCTTCTAATTTATCTTTTAAGAACATAACTCTCATCATTCTAGAATAGTCATCAACAAAGAGAATAAAATATCTGTCTCCATAGTAACTCTTTGTCCTCATGGGTCTACATAGATCAATATGGACTAATTATAGAATTGCATTAGATGTATGGATTTTACTCTTGAAACTAGACTTTGTCATCTTACCTTTTTTACAATTCTTGCACATGATATGCTCGGGCTTAGTCATGCTTGGTAATCCTCTGACATTCCTTTTGTTGCTTATCTTTATCATGTTGTCAAAATTTACATGACACAATATTTTGTGCCACAACCACATGTCTTCATTTCTAGCCATTAAACAAGTGGTGTTAGTGTCATCAAGATAAAAAAAGGTTACCTTTTGTCTGCTCACCGGTTCCGATCAACCTTCCTGATTCATTGAAGATCTTTTCCTTCTTATTTTCAAATGCCACTTGGTGACTTGTATTATTCAGTTGTGAAACACTTAATAGATTATAATTCAGTCATTTTACCGAGTAAGCATTTTCACATTTGATCAGGTTATTCAACATTATAGTTCCTTTACCTTCAACTGGAAAAGGTGTATCATTACCCATTCTTACTGAACCACCATTATAGTATTCAAAAGTCTCAAACTTTTTTTTATCACCGGTCATATGGTGAGTGCATCCATTATCTATGATCCAGACATCATTCTTACTAACCTTAGATATGAGTGTAGTTTCTACATACCTTTCTTCTTCTTCGTCTGAATCATCCTTCATGGCTACAAATACCATCTCAATGTCTTCTTCTGATTCAGTGTTAGTGTCATCAGCTCTGTTCTCAGCTAGGTAACAAGATTTCTTCCTTTGTCCTTGTAGTCTCGGGTATCTCTTTTTTCAGATTTTTGGTTGCTTCGGTAATCTTTGTTATCACCTCTATCAAACTTCTTCTCATATGATCTAACATTACTTCTGTCATCTTTTCTTATGTTTGTACATCTTGCAGCAAAGTGTCCAACCTCTTTGCAATTGAAACATACAAGTGGTAATTTACCTGTGTATCTACCTTTGCGTCTCTACAATCTTCTTTCCATTAGTGCTTCAATCTCATCAAGTCCTGGATCCTCATTATCACTTTCACTATCATTTTTAATAGCATGTCTATGACTTGAATTGCTTATTTTCAAAGAAGATTTGAATGCAGATTTTATAGATGGTAAGACACTATTATCAAAGTTATTCATCTCAAATGAAATCAGTCTACCAATCAAACTATCTAGAGTAACTGTATTGTTTGCAGCTTCTCTCATTTCTTGAATAGAAAAAACTCTAATAGCATACATAGGAAGTAAGGTTCTTAAGATTTTACTTACCACTATCTCCTCTTCAAGTATACCTCCAACTCCTCGGATAGCATTGACTACCTCTTTGATTCTACAACTATACTAAGTGATATTTTCTCCTTCTTTCATCCTTAGGTCATCAAACCTCCCTCTTAGGATTTCTTCCTTGGCTCTTAGTTCATTAGCATCTCCTCCATGTACCAGCTTCAACTTATCCCACATTTTCTTTGCAGAGGTGCAGGTTTTGACATCTTCAAACTCAACATTGGAGAGTGATGAGGCAAGTTCTATCATCATGCAATTATGCTCATGCTTTTCTCTTAATTTCTCAAGAGTGTGAGGTCCTGTAGGAAACACATATTCAGTATCAAGGTATTGAGTAACATCATTTCCAATACCTGATAGGTGGAGTCTTATTCTTCTTTGCCATGATGCAATGTTGTCTTTATTCAACTTAAGAACATCTCATCTATTCATCTTGTGATCTTTTGCTTGAGCTGTTAAACTCCCTTTCTAAGCACACAAGCTCTGATACCAATTGTTATTAATAACTGAGAGAGGGGGTTAATCAGTGGCCTAAAAAATATTCCAATTAATCAACCCAAAAACTTAGTACCATAATATTAAGCCTCTAGTTATCTTCAGTCCTATAAGATAAATGCCTTCAAATATACTTATCAAATTACTACTGCTTGGAATGCTTTGTTAAACCTTATTCTTTATGTTTATCGAATAGTAGTCTTTCGATTTACCAAAAAATAGTAAATTACTTAGAGTATACCGATCAATCCAGATTAGCTATGTGTAATGCAAAACACTAAAGTAATAACTCATAAACACATTGACACATGTATTTTTAACATGGAAACCCTGTTAAGGGAGAAACCACTTGGGAACGATAACCCAAAATTTTCACTCTTCTTAAGTGAGCTCATTGAAGAGCCAACCCTATTAAAGGTTACAAACACATTGTTAGGTGTGACCTTGTTAAAGGATTTAAAAGATTAGTTTGTCACTTGATATCAGGCATTTCTATGCTACCTTCCTTGTCCAAACTCTTATGGTTTGTCAAATGGTATCTGGCATCTCTTGATATCTTCATGACCAAACTGTTTGATACTCCTTGGGATGTATCTCAATATAGAAAGGATTTTTAAATCCTGCTCAGTTAAGAGACTTTCTAAATCAATGGTTAAAATGAAACAGTATGATTTTTTCACATATACAACTTATACTTGCAGATTTTTAGATCCATTGTAATCTCATAAAACCAATTTGATCAATATATCTTTTCAATACCTTTGCTCCACTTTTGTTCTACTCGGTGATGCTATGCTCTGTTGCTTAGTGTCCATTGAAATATTTAGCTCTTTCCTCAGCTTGATTGATCAAGACTGTATGAAGTTGTTCTTCATCATTTTCTCTCCAGCATCCTCTTTTTCATTCACTCCCCTCAATTCGTAATTATTTAAGTTGTCTCTTTATAGACATGATATCACCATTTCTAGGTTCTTGATTTTCTTGATCTTGGCATGATCCGCAATCTTAGCCAATCTGATTTAAAGAAAAAATCCTATTTTTTCTCATAGAGATCTTCTTGCCAACTAGACAAAACAACTTTAAATCCTTTACTTATCTTTGGCTTTATCTTGTCGATGAAAACAATGATATCTGCCAATTAAGTCTATATTTATCTCTTCCAGCTAGATATCTTGTCATTTCTAAACTCCAGTTAACTTTGGTGTTTTAACTCTTGTTAGCATTGATCAACACTTTAGTTCTCCTTGACCTTATCCAGCGGGGTTGTCTGTCCTTCAGGCTTTACTGCAAAGTTTTTCTCATCGGTTAACACCGTAATTCTAGTCGTCGGTAATTCTTTTGATTCTTCTCTTTGGTAATGCTCGTTGGTTTCTTTTCTCAGGCATCACTGTAACTTAACTTTTGGTGATCTCTGTTTGTTGGGTTCCACTAGCCATCGGTGTTTGAAGTCACATAATGAATGCTTGTCTTTTATGCATTACTAAAATCATAATCTTTATCTCTCTGATTCTTTGAAGTCTTTGACACTTTGATTATAACCGATTATATTATATCAAGTTGACATCAATGACAATACAATCCATTAACTGATTTAATGTCTTGCATTATCTTTCTACATTTTGGTGATCAACTTAATATCTTCAAACATTCAATTAGTTACATGTCATCACAGTGACAACCTTGTAGCAATTGTGGACAATATTCCCCTTCTCATATCACCAACAAAATCACCAATGAAAAAATCTAACATTCTATAAAGAAAGGAATAAAATAGTAGACTTTCTTAAAAAGTATACAATAAGTCACACCACATTAACTATAAATGATATGCTTATAGAATGGTAATGACTAATATATGTCAAGTAATATCAAGTGTCCTAATACTTCCTCAAAAATTGAAGAAACCCAACTAACTAGTTGATTATGTGAGGATATCCTTAATATTAAAATGTAAAAATTACACAAAATACCCATAAATAAATATTATTTAATCTATCTTTATCAATGTATAAATAATATTAAGACATGTTATTAAATTATGACAAACAATCTGAATACATAAACCCAAAGATTAGACAAAACATAAGGAAAATATTTCCTTTACATGAGACCATAAGGTCAAATACAATGAGTACATAAAATTCATAATTGAAGACAATAAGACAATCCATATATGTAGTCTTAATTGAAAATATTCCTTATACCATTTATTTAAGTTTAATTTTTAAACTTTACATTTTGTGGCACTTTATACAAATTTTGGAAGATTTTAGAAGTTAAAATTGTTTAATTTAAAAATTCACATCATAATTACTAGAGGAGGCATTTTTAATGGTGGGGAGAGTCACCACCACAACCTGACCTGGTCTATACCCGCTAGTAGTGGCAACCCCCACCACATTGGTGACCATGAGCTAATTGATATTATTGTTGGCGTCGATTTTTAGTATTGTCGTTAGTACTACAAAATTATTATATGCACAATGATCTTTGGGATGTGAAGGGTACACTCACCCACTCACAAAATGTTTTCCTTTTTTTTCCAATTAAATTATGTGTTGAACAGGAAAAATAAATGAGGGGGGGTGGGGGGTGAATCAATTATTCCCACACAACTTTACAAAAATTTCTCTCTGATGGTTAACACTTAAATAATTCCAATAACAACTTATGATTTGTTGGTTTAGCACATTGAAATTCCACAAAAAATATAAACATGAAATGCACAAGAAAACCAAAACAAAGAACACTAGATTTTACATGGAAAACCCAAGATGGGTAAAACCACGAAGAAGCTAATTCTCATGAAATGTAAAAACATGTGTTAAGATGATATTGAAAGGTGATTTGATACAAAGACTCGCTGCCATAAATGATTACCATAAGAAAGCTCACTACAAATACATAAGGGATCACTGCCAATACACAAGGGCTTATTATCGATACACAAGGGCTCACTCCCAGTACACAAGGGCTCACTGCCAAAACAAGGGCTCACTATCCAAAGATATGAAAAGGAATAAAATATACCTCTAAGATTTACATACTTCTCTAAACAAACATATATATCCTTCACATTAATTCATAGTCACTTTGCATATAGCTCACATAATCCACACATGCATACACACCATAGATACAAAAAGGTTCTTGTTTATTTATACTAGTATCACATTTTTATATGTGTCGGCTATACACCAAACATGTGATATCACCAATGAAAAACATATTACATTTACATTTAATTCATAGCATTAGTCCTAGATTTAGGACATACATAAGAGAACATAACACACTAGAGTGTGATCCACAAATAGGTCAGACTTAGGGATTTAGAATATATGTTTCACTTACCAAATCCATCTGAACACCACAACCAAGAACAAAAGATGAATACTATAAATATTTGTTACTACCAATAGGAATCAAAATTTAGTGTGCTTGTGGCTGATACACTAATCCATCTCTAATGGACTAGGAAACTTGACATGTCTTCATTCTAAATCTCCCTTATGCATAACTGAAAACTCATGTTACACCATCGATAGCTAACAAGACATGACAAACACCAACTGAAAAACCCAGACTATCGGTAAGAGGTTTTGACATCATTGAAAATCAATGTAAGCAATTCCTCACATATTATAACAATCTCCCCCTTTAGCATTGATTAAAAACTTAGAAAAAAAAGAGGAAAAATTGATTTGCTAAAAATCCAAAAACACTCCCCCTGAGTAGATGCTATATTTTTTTTTCTCCTTACCAAAAACTCTCCCCCTTTTTCTATAATGAAAAAGGGCCAAAAATAAATCAAGCCTATCTATAATAAAAAAAAAATTAACTGTAAATACCTTTTTATACCTCTCCTTCAAGATAGGGAACTCTTTCTTCCATTCAGCAATCACTGCAACCATTTTGGCACACAATTTGTCACATTTCTACCAGCTTGTCAAAAGATCTTGTCTAATCATAAGTGGGAAATCTCTGCTCAAAGTCCTTAGCATCAATTATGATGTTGACAATATTCTCCATCCTGAATTTCACCATGTCCTTCACAAGCCAAAATGTCTTGATCAGGCCATCCCTCTGCCTTTGTTGAGAAAACAACTCAGCTTGTAGTTCTCATGTCCTCATCCTTTTCTTTCCTTCTCTATCTCTGAAAATATCATAGGTTTTTCCCAACTCATTAATCTCAAACTCAATCTTCTCACACTATCCTTTGAAGTTTTTAACAAAAACATACCAACAAAAATGGTATCAACAGACCTCTGATATTTTTTCCAAACATTCTTTTATCTTACCGATAAGCAGGGATAATGTTTGTAAAGCATTGTCACACTTCTTTTTAAGTTTCTTCTCTGCAGAAAAATTATTGGCACTGAGTTGTAAAAAAATATTCTCAACCAGTACAACCATCTAACCAGGTTGCATGCTATATATACTAGATACTACAATCCCTTTATTAATCAAATGGTCTATAAGCAACTTCAACACAATGACTCTGTCGGATGGAGAGCACTCAGCCCACAAACCACCAATTCTATCAAATTCACTGCTATTCATCATAGAGTTAACCTCATTAGTATCATTAGATTCCATTTCTGTTGGTGAAACCATGGGTTTCTCCTCTTCCTTCTCAATTTCCATCTCCTCTAATTTTTATTCACTTTCAGTTGCACTCTCCTTACTACCAACAACTTCCTCTTCACTGTCAAATATTGAAACTGTAGCAACTTCCTTTCCTTTCTCACTTGTCTTCTTCTTGTTAGGTATAGAAGGTTAACCACCAATGACCACTTCCATATTTTTCTATTTTGAGGAGGAACCTTCATGAAACTGTCTTACCAGCACATCACCGATAACCACAAAACTATTACTTAGAATTTCCTTAAGAGATAAGAAGTATACCTTACAAGCATCAGTTTTGTTTTTTAGCCCTTCCAGGTACCTATAAATACGTCTTCCAATAGGAATGTTGGTTCTCCATAAAATATTTTCTTTTCTAGGTAAAGAGCTCATAAAGTAAAATACCAAACACATAACCAATTATCCAAAACATAAACCATAGTTATCCTCTACTGTCATCTTTACATTCAACAACAAGTTGTATAAATCCATATCAACATCCCCATACCAGATCTTGCATTTCATGTACACAACTATGGAAGATGTAGAACTGAAACAATTATGGAATTGAATTTTGTAAGGCATGCCATGTGCAACATACCTTACAATAGGATACTTAATAGAATGAATTGTGAATATGTGTTGATCCCTTATGATTACCATTAGGGCTTCCACCTCTTCATAACTGATTGAATTCTTTGTAGGAACTTCACCTTTGCTACAAAGACCAGTAATTGTTTTGATTACTTCCTTCTCTATGATGCATGGTCTATCCAACATCAATTTTTCACCCTAAAAATGCTTCAACATGAACATGATGAACTCCTTATTATCACACTATGGGAATTCTCCCAAATATAGAGCCCTATCTCTCTAACTTTATGTATTCCTTCTTAAGGTAATCCAAACTCAAATTGTTTTATCTATTCCTGATTAAATGTTTTCAGCTTTATGTCTCTCCATTTTCATTTTTGTACTACTCTGAGAAATTGATTTAGGTGCTACGATTCTTCAAAAATTCCTTGCACTCAAGTGCTCTACAACTCTTCGAATGAATAGCCTTCATGCTATAGTACCAACTGATCCAAATCTTTTTAAACACCCACAAAACTGAAAAATCCTGATCTAATTGATTATTGTTGACACAATCAATGTACTTTACTTTTCAATCATTCAAAAATTATATTTTCATAATCAATGCTTTTCCTTTTCCCTTAGTAACAACCTAGTTGCAACTGATACTACTATGGAATATGGGAGGTGTAAAATTCAAGTTACTCAATAGTCCCCTTGAGTCACAGCTCTTTGCTCAGTTATCAGTAGGACCAACACTGGGTTCTGGCACCATTAAAACATTTGTACCACCATATTTATTTGTCCATTTCATACTTTATTAATGAGATCCACTAGATCCTACAACATGATTATCACATCTACTATTTGTCGGTGTTTTATTGGATTTGCAATATTTAGCATAGTGACCTGCATGTCCAAACTTGAAACAATTCATATTCCTTTTCTAGATATCAATGATTTAGCTCTACATTAACTTGTTTTATGACCAAAGTTATGACACACAACAATTTCCTTGAAAATTTTTGTTCATAGAATTCTCTTTTTCCTAGCTAGAAACTTGACTTTCGCACTCATTCTCCTCATGACCAAATTTATGACTTTCATTGCATTGTGTTCTTTGAATTATTCTCATCTAAAAATCTATTGCTTTATGACAATTTTTTGAAAATATAAAAAATGTTAAAAGATAAATACCTTTGAGCATTCGGTTGTCTCATTGATAACCTTTTTGCAGATGTGTTATGATTATTACTTGTTACCTCAACTTTTGCATCACCCTCAATCATCACTTCTTTGCCTTTGTCATTCTCTTATGATATTTCACTGATGAATACTGTACTTTCTTTATCTTTGTGTTCTTCTAGTAAGTTCATCATCTTATCCAAGATATTATTGCTTCCATATGCTTTCGATTCTCTTCCAACTTTATTAAATCAAGTTCTAACTTCACATTCTACTCTGTACTCTTCGTGATCATTTCCTTGAATTTTTCTTTGGTCAATTTCCATTCCTCCAATGCATTTTCTAGTTCAAATATTGTTATCCAAGCATTATTTGATTTGTAACTTGATCCATATCTGATGGGATCTTCTCTCTGCATTCTTTCATCATCTTCTTTTCTTTTCAAAATCATATCTACGCAATTATCTCTTAAGTATTTCAGTTTTGATAGTTCTTGTTCTAATTCTGCAATTTATTTCTTTAATTCTTTTAACTCTTGACTAACTTGTTTGTTCCTTTATTTTAAATTCATAATACGATCTCTTATTTTAGCAATGCAAGTATTTGCTTCCATCAGGTTTTCCTTCAGTTCTTCATTTTTTTATTCAGTCCTTAAATATCACTCAGTAAGATATGCCAATCTTCTTCAAAGTATAAACCTTCTTGCATTTTTTCAACCTTGAAAGATATCCCTTAAGAGGTTAAGCTCTATCTACAAGGGAATAGGTGATGCAGGAAAATCTTGGGTTAATGGAAATCCTGTGTCAACCAAAAACATGTTTTCTTTTGAGCTCAGTAGCTTGCTGGAGACTTTTGGTAAACAGCTCGGTAACTATTCTGGATTTCTTGGTTGAAGGTTCTTATTATCTCGGTTCACCATCGAACTCAGTTACTATTCTTGTCCTAGTTTCACCAAACGGTCTTGGTGGCTATTTATGTTTTCTTGGTGGTTTCATATTCCCTATCTCACTGAGTGGGTTTTGTTTTGTTGGATCTTTAGGCTGACATCTGCAGTTAATTTTGGTTGCAGTGCTAATATTGGATCGCTCATTGGGGAATGTGTGGACCTAAATATGGGTCATTGCTTTCTCCTATGTTTGATCTTGAGGATCTTTTGGGCTAACCTTTTTGCTAGCCTCTTATAAAAATGCAATGTTGTGTTCATAGGTTTAGGGTAGAATATTGGTAGAAGATTAGTAGTGGAATTTATGAAGAAGAAGCTAGAGATTGTGGATCTCGCATGTATGAGGATTGTATCTGAATAGATTTTTATTGTAATGGCCTTAACCAAGAAGGCCTTATAGCCTGACATGTATGAATTTTGATGAAATGATATAAAGTATTTGTATTACTTCTCTCCTTCTCTATGTTTGAGCTTCCAATTTATGATTCTGCAAATAGAGTTGGTGTTTGGGAGTGTCTTTGGCCCCAGGTACTATCCCTCCTTGTGTCAGGTGGTATCAGAGTGAGGTTAGATCTAAGGTTCCTTCTTGTAAATTGTAGTTGGTTAATTATTGTAGGGTAGTAGATTGAGATCTAATCTGGAATTGTAGAGGGTTTCAATATGGTTTGAGGGAAGAAAAATATAGTTCGAGGCTTAGTTGATATGCTAAGACAAATTGTTTCTAGATTAGAATTTGTTGAGACAACCTAGTGCTGAGGAAGACATATTGAAGATGTTAGTGATGATGAAACCGAGGAAGTGCCAGAGGAATCCATAACTACACCTATAATGGATCAAGGAGAAGAAAGATTCCTGCAAGCTTTGACAAGCTTGAAGTCCAAACCACAGTTTAATCCTCTTGAGTATAGTAGAAATATGGATTTAGATGAATTGATAGATTGGATAACTGAGATGGAGAAATACTTTGAGTATGAGAACATATCAGAGGAGAAAAAGGTGAATATTGCAAGAAAAAAATTGAAAGGTCATGCATCCTTGTGATAGGAGCATCATCAATTGGACCGAAAGAAGAAAGGTAAAGACAAAATCAAGGTATGGGATAAGATGATAAATAAGTTGAAGGGAAAGTTCTACCTTGTGATTATTGGATTAAACTAGTTAGGAGAATGCAAATTTTGAAGCAGAAAGATAGTTCTACCAAGGATTACACTGAGAAATTTTACAAGTTAGATATTAGATCTGGACATGCTGAAGATGAGATGGAAAGAATTGCAAGATACCTGAATGGATTAAGGATTTCTATTCAAGAAGATATTAGTTTGGTAAAGATGGAGAGTATTGAGGAGGCTTATTAGTTTTCCCTAAAAGCTAAGGAGAAATTGAATAAAAGAAATGAGCAAAGACAAAGAGGAACATGTGGTAGATTCCCTAGATGAAGAGGTAGATTTTATGGTGAAAATAGTAGATCAGATCAGGACAAGATAGATCAAGAAAAAGGCAAGACCAAGTGGAAAGGTGGAAGTTCATTCAGAGAAAGAGGTAATTAATCTCAAGGTGGATATGGAAGAAGAGGATTCCAAGGAACTTGTTACAATTGTGATGAAGAGGAACATGGATCATTTGAGTGTACACATGCAAGCAAGAAGGTTGGTAGTAGCAGAAATGCTTTGGTGCAAGAAGATTCACCGATTAAACCTGAGAAGGAAGGAACCTGATGGCCAGAAGAATATTGTGGAATGAAAATAATAAGCAAGAGCCGGTAATAAATAGTTTGTTCAAGACCAGATGTAGAGTTGCAAAAAAATTTTGGAAAGTGATTATTGATAGTGGAAGTTCAAAGAATTTGGCATCCAAGGATATGGTTACAAAGTTGCAGTTGGAAAGATTGAAGCACCCAAAGCCCCATTAGATTTCATGGATCAAGGATGAGCATACACTTATGGTAAGTGAATAATGTTTTGTGAATCTAAAAATTGGAAAGAAGTATGATAAGGTGTTGTGTGATATTATGCCTATGGATTGTTGTCATATTTTGTTGGGTAGACCTTGGAATTATGATAGAAATGATATACATGATGGAAGATTGAAAAAATATACTATTTGGATTGGTGGTAAGAGGAAAATATTGCTACCTTTGGTTGAAGAATTTGTTAGTGAGATATGTAAATCTATTAAATTTTGTTTGATGGAAGGTAGACAATTTGTTAAGGATCTGAAGAGAGATTATTTCTATTATGCTTTGATTCCTAATAAACTAAGTGAGAAAATAAAAGATAAAGCTCCTGAAGAGGTTGAGAAATTTCTCACCGAGTTAAAGGAGATAATTTCATATAGTGTACCTGATGGTTTGCCACCGATGAGAAATATTAGTCATTGTGTGGATCTGATTCCTGAAACTAGTTTTCCGAACAAGGCACTACACCGATTGACACCAACCGAGAATGAGGAACTCAACTGACAAGTTCATGAGTTGTTACAAAAGGGTTTAATCAGAGAAAGTTTAAGTCCATGTGCAATGCTAGTTGTGTTGGCACCTAAGAAGAATGAGGAATGGAGAATGTGTACTGATTCAAGAACTATAAACAAGACAACAATTAAGTATCAGTTTCCTATAATGAGAATGGATGATATAATGGATTATTTGAGTGGAGAAAAATGTTTTACCAAGATTGATTTTAAGAGTGGATATCATCATATCAGAATCAGAGAATGTGATGAATGGAAGACTTCTTTCAAGACAAAAGAAGGTTTGTATGAATGGTTGGTTATGCCTTTTGGTTTAACTAATGCACCGAGTATTTTTATGAGGTTAATGAATGAGGTTCTGAAGAAATTCTTGAGTAAATTTGTGATTGTGTACTTGGATGACATTTTGATATTCAATAAGACTAGAGAAGATCATTTGTTGTACATTAGATAGGTATTGCAGAGATTGAAAGAGGAAAAGCTACTGATTAATTTGAAAAAGTGTTCCTTCGTGAAAGAAGAACTTGTGTATTTAGGATTTGTGATTTTAACTGATGGTTTGAAGATGGATCATAAGAAGGTTGAAGCTATAATTGATTGGCCTACACCTGAGAATTTCAGTGAGGTAAGAGCATTTCATGGATTAGCAAGTTTTTACCAAAAAATTATCAAAAATTTTAGTTCAATTTGCAATGCTATGAATGAGACAATAAGTGGAGATAAGAGAAAATTTAAGTGGACACATGGAGCTGATAAGAGTTTTGAGACTTTGAAACATAAGTTTGATGAATTGCCTGTGTTAGCCTTACATGATTTCAATAAGGTGTTCCAAGTCAAATGTGATGCAAGTGGCAGTGCAATAGGAGTTGTGTTGAGTCAAGAAGGTAAGCTTGTTGCTTTCTTTAGTGAGAAGTTGAATGATGATAAAAGGAAATATTTTGTGTATGATCAAGAATTCTATGCTATTGTTCAAGCTCTGAAGAAATGGAGACATTATTTGATGTCGAGTGAATTTGTGTTGTATACTAATCATAAGGCTTTACATTATTTGGGTAGTCATAATAAGTTGAATTAGAGACATATGAAATGGGTAGAGTATTTGCAGAATTTCAAATTTGTGATAAAGAATAAGAGTGGAGTATCCAACCGAGTTGCTAATGCATTGAGTAGAAGAAGATCTTTGCTGACTGACATGAGAATTGAGGTTGTTGGTTTTGATGATATGAAGAATTTGTATGAAACTGACCCTGATTTTTCTGATCCATGGAGAATCTTCAAAGAACCTATTCCAGATCAACCGAGTAGGTTTGAAGACTATTTCATTCAAGAAGATATGGTGTTCAAAGGAATTCAATTATGTATACCGAGAGGATCAATGAGAATCAATTTAATAAAAGAGAAGCATAGTAGTGGTTTGGCTGGACATTTTGGCATTGATAAGACATTGAGTTTACTTAAGGAAAGGTATTTTTGGCCTCATTTGTATAAGGATGTTCAAAAATTTGTGAAGAGTTGTGCAGTTTGTCGAGTTTCAAAAGGAGTAAGTCAGAATACTAGATTGTATGCATTGATTTTTGTTCCTAAGAAACCTTGGAGTGATATCAACATGGATCTTTTTCTTGGCTTACTGAGGACAACAAGAGGTAATGATTCCATATTTTTTGTTGTGGATATATTTTCCAAGATGAAACAATTCATATCATGTAGGAAAACATCAGATGAAGTGTGTATAGAGGATCTTTTATTCAAGGAGATTGTCATATTACATGGATAACCGAGGAGTATCATCTCTGACCGAGACAGTAAGTTTATTGGTTATTTTTTGAAAACTCTTTGGAAGAAGTTGAACACCAAGTTGAAGTATTGTTCTACATTTCATCCATAGATCAATGGACAAACAGAGGTTGTAAACATAAGTTTGGGTAACCTATTCAGATGCTTAGTTGGAGACAAACCAAGTAATTGGGATTTGAAGTTAGCACAAGCAGAGTTTGCATATAATAATTCAGTGAATAGAAGTACCAGCAAGACACCCTTTCAGATTGTTACTGGCATACAACTGAGAGGTATATCATACTTGTGAGATATTGCTGGAGAAGAGAAGAGGAGTGCTGAAGGAGAAGAATTTGATGAGTTTATAAAGAATTTGATGATACATAGAACTTGAGTGTGCTTGTGGCCCTTGCAATTGTACTATCATATGACCGAGATCTAGGGGTTAATTTGTTTTTGCCTTTTTCAAAATTTCTAAAATAAGTCAAATTTTATGTCAGACTTCCTGTCTCTAGCCTCCTAGATCCAATGGAAAGGTTGTTGTTTTTCCAAGGGTTCATTTATGAAGCCTACTCCACAAAACACTCATTTCAATGCTCATCCAAGAAACCTATTCGACCCAACATTTTTTGAACCCCAGATCTTCAAGGAACTCATCATAATAGTAAACCCAAAACCCTCAAATCTACAAAAAAGAACCTACAACTGTGTTCCATACCTTGTAATGTCCCAAATATTTCATGCATATCCATGACTTCAACTTTGCACCTTGTCCACTCAAACTAGGGTTATAAATCAAAATCCAACCATAAAATCTCTAATACCACTTGTTATGAAATAATGCATGACTATCCACTTCATTTAATATATTTCCTACATAACCCATGAGAGGAAATCTTACATACAAGCTTATAGAATAGTCATTATACATAGAATAAATAGACAAACCACAATATAACACAAGATATACTCTAGGAAAATGACCATGAGGGAAAACCCTAACCTCCAAAAGAATCCATACTCCATCATATTATTCAGCAATAGAGAAATACAAGGAATTTATAGAGTCATAATGAATACTTTTGAAACATCAAGCCTCTCTCATGCATTCTCCATGTGTCCAAGCATGAATCTAGACATCACATGACATGCTTCACATGTGTACTCCTCAAAAAGACTCAATATGGAAAACCAACTTAAATATCCAACCTAAACCACTAAAATTTTCTTTCTTTAATGCACTCAAACTCACACAAATACAACCAAGTTACAAAATAAAACTATGTGACCCAACCATGAGTTCATACAACTAATGATCCCACATTTAATATTGGGTAGTATATTTTTATTTAATTAATATTTTTATAATATTAAATTAAATGTATTTCCCCAATGTGAAATCCACATTAAATATATTTTTCAATGTTACAATACAATAATAAAGCAGCCCCAAGAGTGTCAACTCCTAGTGATGCACACCCATTTAGGTCTCCTAATGCACCGCACATAATTATAAATAAAACATTATAAACATTATGGAAGGTGAACAACACTTTATCCCAACAATTACTGCACCTCTTTACCATTTATATTTCTCTTGCATGAAGAAACAAAATTTTCCACATATTCTTATGCTTATTCTTCATTGCCAATATTATTTTGTTTAGTGTGTACTTATCTCCTATGCACCAATGGTTGAAGTCTTAAAAAAATTTATTTTTTCAAAGTCACATAAAATATCTCCTATAAAATTATCTATCTCTTTATATAGACATATGTTACTTTCTTATCATAGGTATAAATGTTGACATTTCATTGTTACATTCAATCAAATTCACTTATTCATGACATGAGATTATGTACCCATACATTCTCCTTTATTCCATCAATATCTCTCTCTATTCTAGCATATTTTACTATTTATAATGTGTACATTCTATAACCTATTTAGACATATACGAGTGCATTTAAGATGTTTGGTGTCTAATATGTCCTCTATAAGTCCCAAAATAATCTTAATGACATATATGATACTTCACAACCTCTTTTATATTGTATGCTACATCTTTTACCACCTATACAACTATAAAATTTTGTAGTATATAAAGATAATATTTTTCATATTTTTCTAATAACAAATATATTTTTATAATTTTTTTTAAAAAACTAATAAATATAATTACAACATAAAAATATTCTATAATATATCTATATATGAATGAAACCCAAACCTTTGGATGTGTAGTCTATATTCATAAAACTAATTTAAATGGCTAGCATAATTTCTCTATTATTTGAGAAAATATGAAATCACAATATGATGTGTGATTATAATATTTCTTCAAAAACCGCCTTTCATAAATTTAATATTTTATAATATTAGCAAGAGAATATGTTCACAATGAAATGTTTCATTGGCTTTTATGGCAACTAAGGGAATCTAGAGTATTTTCTAATGGCAATTAGGGAAGATTTAAAAAAGCCTCCAAGTGCGAGCTAGAAAATTTTGTCTTCTAGTGTAAAAAACACACAAGTTTGGCATTTATGTGACAAATTTAAGTATTTAAATAATTCAAAAGTACAATGAGCAATCTTAATATGATTTGGGGTATCAAATAAGAGAATGATGTAGTTACCTCTTTCATCTTAATATAAGAAAATAAAATGATTATTAAGAATTTAATCATTAAATGGAATAGTATTACAATTTTCATCAATTAAATGAACATGGTTGAGAATCTTTTAAAGTATTTTAAATATAATCGATGTATTTTATGTCAATTTCAAATTTATTTATTTATTTAATCTTTTTTTCAAATGAATGTATCTTTATGTAAGAAATTAAAAAGTAATTAAGCTGTGTATTTCATTCTTCTTTTTAATATGTAGTATATTATTCAAATGTGAGATTATATATAATTAGTTTATTTCTTATATATTATATAGAGTTACTTGTTTTTGCTTTATTTGATGTGTGGAGAATTTCTTTAAGGGCTTTAACTATTTTTTACATTGGGTAAGACTATTATTGTCTAGAAGTTTGTATTTCATATGGGCTACGTAAGTATAGTTGATTCGTCAATCTATAGTGTGTTTTGTAACAGTGATATGTTGTGACATATATGTAAAAAAAAGTGGTATATCTTCATTTATTGAATTCTTAAGCGGGTTTCATTTAGTTTTGTCCAAATAATTTGTAAGGTATGGAAAAGAAAAAATTCACTATTGGTGGTATTAAATCTTGAAGTAACTAAATCCATTGGGGATGCCATAGGGTTAAAGGTGGATGAAAGAATTGTCGAGAAGTGGGTTAAGTTTAGAGAAAAGGAGAGCTTTTTGGATTTTCATAATGATGGGGAGAATCTCACTAAATTTAAAATTTGGTATAAGAGGGAGGAGCTTTCTCTTTAGGATGAGGTAAGTTAGTTCTCATCAAATATTTTACCTTGAAGATTATTTTAAATGTCTTCAACTACCACTAACCTTTATTCAACCACATAAGACATAAAATATCAATTAGTTTCCCCTTCTCCCTTATAAATTCATTGGAAAAATATATTATGGGAGTGTCATCCAAATTGGCTAAAATTATACTACATTAGGATCTTATTTTAATACTATAAATATAATTTATCCTTAATCCTTGAGCCACCTATTATTCTCTTTGATATCATTAACTTTATTAACTTTATCTTAGGTTACCCTAGTAATGGTATAGAAGGGGGTGTTAGTGTGGATAATGATATCAGAGAGACCTCAATCTTCTCCATTGTTGCTAGCTTCTCTCCCATGATGACGAAGTAGAGGAGACCTCAATCGGGTAAGAAGATCATTTGTCCATATACATGCATTCATCCATTCATTCTTCAATGCAAGAGTCTATCAAGACTAATGCCATTGAATAATTTTGAGGAGTATATGCGGATCCATTCTTTTGAGAAAGGCATCCTTGATTCTTCTTTACATTCGAAGATTCAAAGTCAACATATGACTACATTTAAGAAAGAATCTTCATAGATACCACGATCTCAACAATGATTTATGAAGGTATATACATTACAAGGTAGATCTAATATTTACCTTTACATTTAAGTGCTTACATTTATGCAATTTCATTTTTATTCGAAGGTTGATTCCTCACCTAGGATTTGACCAAGGAAAACCCCTTTCAATCCAACATTTTCTCATTATTTTTTTGTGCACGAACATGTGACAAATCTACCATTGCAAATCTGGAAAGTTCAGGACTTGATAGACAGTCTTAGACTTGGATCGTTAGAAAGTATTGGAAATAGGACAACTCAAATGACATCTTCCCAAGAATAGGATACCCTGAGCGATCCCTACAATTCAGCTTCAAACTAAAACCATAGGTTGGTACTTCTATCTGGTTATTAGTTTTGGTACTTACAAGTTATTATAGTTAGAAAATTGTACTTTCTACCTATTTAGTCTTCTATCTTGCAACATCTGATCATATTCCCTTAAATACAACTTATTATAATACATTATTGCGAACGAGCATTTACCCACTTACCGCTTGATTCTTACTTGAGCCTAGTGTTTCATCTTCCTTCCGATTGTACATTAGAAAATGGAGGACAAACCAATATCCCTCGCATGTTTATCTCCCACTCTTTTTGTTATTGTACATTTTGGTGAACTGACTTATAACATTTCTATTTTTATTTTGGTGTTAGATCTCCTTTGATTTGATGTTTAGATGTTCTCTTCATTAGGTTTCATGTGCAATTATATATTTTAACTACATTTATGTTGCATAAACTTGATGGTGTTTGTATATTTATTTTAAACTTTCTATTTTCATTTGTTATAGGCATTTCTTTCATTCCTTGTGTACGAGTGTTATAAAATTAAATCCTACCTAAAGAATTCTAGTTAGCAGAAGTTGTAGACTTATGGGTTCTTTTTATCCCAAGTTCTCTATGTTTTTATGAACCTTGACTAAAGAAACATGTCTACTAATGAAATTCCCACTATTGCTGAGAATCCTTCTTCCCACTCTTCTCATAATAAAGATGAGACCTTAAGAGTGTCTCCTATCCAAGTGTAAGAGATTTCTCATGATATTAAAAAATATGAGCAATGGTTAGTGTTGTCACAAAATTTTGCACCCTTGTTTAGGTGATGGTTTGTGACCTTAAAAACATTTTGAAACATGGAAACAACCTCCAAGTGTTGGAATTGACATGCGAAGTTGAATATCCAGAGAATTTTAGCTTCCTTTGTAATCAAGTTACACCTAAACTACTAACTTTTGAGGGAAAAGGGAGAAGGATATGCATGAAAGAGAAAGGGGGTGATGTACTATATTTAATCATGGATCTCTCTTCTTATAATTTCATAAAACATCAATAAAGAATCCAAATACAAACATATCTCAAATCTATTCTATCCTCCTAGGACTCATATGAAAATTAGAACTAATGAAATGATGTAATGAATAAATATATCATAGTATAGCATACATGAGAACATCAAAAAAATATACAAACAAGGAAAATATAAGAGAAATAATCCATACATGGAAAGAAAATACACAATGTATCAGACTAACAAGATAGGGTAAAACAAATATTTCTATTAATGCATGGAAAAATAAGAATTAACAGTTAAAGAGACTAAGGTGTTGCAAAGAACAAGAGAAGAACCCAGAAGATATCTATAGACTTTTCCTTTATAGATCAGGCATAAATTTGTTCACACATGAAGTTCAAAACCTCAACCAGGGTTGATTTATAGAAGGAAGAACATATTAGATCAAATATATGATCTTTGAATGCAAGTAGATCATCCCAGAAGTGGCAGGGGAAGATGGTTGAATAAATATCCCTACAACATTAGAATGGCCCATCTCCTATAAGTACATTATGATCAAATATGTGATGGCATAGAAATCAGGCTTCAAGAATAATCTATAATCAATAGGCATGGAACCTATAGAAGACCACCAACAATCATAAATGAGCACCAGATGATTGGAGGAATTCACCAAGAGCATACAAAAGTAATGACACCGCTTGAACGAATCGATAGTTGACTCCAATGGAAATTAGATAGAAGAAAAAGGTTTTTGAATGTAGTTATGGAGAAATTAATTTGACCAACCTTTTTTGTTTGATATTGATCAGAAAGAGCTTCCCTGATGAGCTTTTCATGTTGTTTGGCGCTCAAAATGACCATTTTGATTGTTGGGGATCGTTTCCCCGATAGCCAACCTCCTTTGCGGAGTGGATCAAGATATTTTTTCAAAGATAATGATCATTAGGGAAATAGTGAGAAAATCCTACCAATAGAATATTTTCACCTATCGACATTCAAAATATTTTGGTGAGACCACATACATTTTCACCAAGAGGGCTATCGATGTAACATCGCCCATCAAGTCGAGTAATTTGTCCCTACCGATAACCAAATTTTCCCTAATGAACCACCCTACCTTGGATATATCCAAGACTCTTGCTAATTAAAACCTCATCAGGGTGACTTGTACTATCAAACCACTCATTTTTGTCCCCTCTGATGACTAAAGATTTGTCGATGAACTCTATCGGAAAAACCCATCTACCGTCTTGTCAATGCTTGCTTCCTTGTCTTCACAGTGAACTGCACATGCTTTGGAAATATCCTTACAAATGAAAACCCCAAGAATTAGAATTTCAAAAAGATCCAAAGATGTCTCATAGAAAACATCACACATTAGAGCTACCTAGGCTTCATATCGACAAGACTCCTACTGAGGCCACCCATCGGGGTAACTTGATCCATGTGAACACCAACTTTTTTCCCCTTTCGATGTTTGATCAACCTTTGTATCATCAAGTATTATGCCAATATTGGGTTGTGTTTTGGTGAACTCTACCCACCATATTTTGACAAGACTCTTGCTGATGAAACCATCGGGGTAACTTGACCCATTAGAATGCACTTATTTTCCTTGCAGTGAAAGTTGTAGCTACTCTGAAGGATAATCAGCAATGAAACAAGGAACATGTTATGCCAATTTTTGTTTCTTCACTCCTATTGAAAATTTTATTTGTAATTTTAGGGGGAACCATGGGCATGTCTTCCCAAAATATATCTGTAGACCCCTGAAGAAGCTTTGAATGCTTATTTTGGTGAAGCATTAGGAATGTTCCACAATAATCTTTGTCTAGAAGTATTCTTCACCCATTTTAGATTTTCAATCTTTCTCAACTAAATCGAAGTGATGGAACCTTGATGCAGTGAAGTCCAAAGAGATCTCAAAAGAGATGTCTAGACTTGCAGCCAACAACAAGAACAACAACAAAAACCACAAAACAATAAGATATAAGAATATCAACTCATTGATTTGTCAAAAATTCAATTACATGCAACATGCTGAGTTGTAAGGTCTTCTCAGTTACCGGCACATACATCATAAAATATACTAAGATCTATCACAAAGATCTTTTGCAAGCTTCATATCTCCTCCTTAACTAGCCCAAACCTGTAATAGACAACAATCTGGCAGGAAAACTCAAGACAGATCTAAACTTGTGCTCACAAGCCACCAATAAATCCTCTTGTTTCCTAAGCCAACAAGATACTATCCCTCCAAGGTATCCTTCACAATTTTTAGATTCACAGACCTTTACAACAACTCTTTCACTACCTTTTCCCCTCCCTCTATTCTGCTCAAACCCTCTTTTTATACAACACAGCCACAAGTTGATTTTACAATTAAATAAATCAACCAAATACAAGTCAACATCAAGAACACAGCACCCAACGTGAATCTTCATCAGTTGGATTCCAAAAACCATTAAATTTTCATAGGAGACTAAACCAAAAAATATTTAGGTCCTCACACCTCCAATGATTGATCCAAAACTTGAGGAACATAGCCCCAAATTAAATGCACTAGTCATCCAACCCAAACAATTAAAAAACCTCATCGGTGATCAAGAACACTGAAACCAAGCCATTGAGTGAGAGGCACAATTGATCCGAAGACCACTGAATAGAAACCACTAAGAAAAGCATCAATGAGCACCATCGAACCCAATCAGTGAGTCTATCACTGAAACAACATATCTTCCAACCATGAATTGCCACCAAATGACAAAGAAACTCAGGTCTCCAACAGAGCTTGCCACCAAAAACCAAAAAAAAATATATTTTTGGTGATACAGGATTTCCAACTACCCCAAGATTCTCCTGCATTAGACAACCAGGTGAGAAAATATGTTCTCAACAGTTCAATGAACATCTATTGGGATGAAACACATGGATCCCAAACATGTCCTCTGAGTTCTCAACTGATACACCCATGCCTCAGTTCTTCTTCTACTTCCTCTTACCACTAGCACTCCCTGATGTGCCTCTAGATATTTGAACCTGAATGTCTAAACCAACCTCTACAGTCATCACAAATCTCCTTCCAATGCTCAAGTTCCTCCTTCCTCCATCTTCATCCTTCAAAGGAATCAAAGTAAAATTTTGTCCATCTTTCAGGATAGTAAAGAAATTCCTCTTACTATCATGAATAGCCTCTCTATCATACTGACAAGGTCTCCCAAGTAAAACATGACAAGAAATCATCTCCACAATGTCACATAATACTTCATCCTTATAAGAACGATTGTGAAAACTTACCATGCACTGCTCCTTCACTTCTATTGCATGATCTTCTTGCAACCAACTTATCCTATAAGGACAAGGATGTTTCAACCTCCTCAAACTAAGCTTCCAAACCATCTCCCCAGAAACCAAGTTATCAGTACTCCCTCCATCAATAATCATCTTACAATATTTACCACCAGACTTACACAAAGTCTTGAACAAGTTCTTCCTCTGACAATAATCAGTTTGTTTCATGGGCAGCAATGTTATCCTAAGAAAAAGACTCACACCTTCTCTTCTCTATCTCTTTGCAATTATTTCCACCAAAGAGTAGCATATCCCTTCAACGTAGTTTGTGCTATCCTCACTCTAAGTGGATCTCCAATGTCTTCCAGCTCAAATTAGTCTTCTAACTCACCAATCTAATCAATCAGATCCTCAGGTCTCAATGTACCTGAGAAATTGGAAACCTCCATTCGCTAACTGGTACCTAACCGAGCACTAGATCTCTGCAAGAGATCAGTTCTATATTCACTAGATCTCTCCATCTGATTGACTCTATCATCTCTACTAGATCCAACAACTTCAAATTTTTTAGCAGCTTCTTCATAAGCATCTTCTATTCTAGGGCCTCTCTGCAATCCAGAAAAAAATTTCTAATTCCCTCCATGAATTTATTCCTCATTTCATCCAACTCATTATGGATATCATCTCGCAGATTCTCTTTCATCTGATCAATCATCCTATGTCTTATTATTCAAGGGGGCATCTTAAAAACCTTAGTGCAACTGCCTTAGATTGACGATCTATTCACCAGGGAGATACCAAGAATCACAACCCTCTAGAAAAAGCCAAGTTCTAAACATGAATTTGGAAATACCACCGATATCAAACCAAATCTTATACCACTTGATGCAGTCAAATCCAGAGAGATCTCAAAAGAGATGTCCAAACTTGCATCCAATAATAAGAATGACAATAGAAACCACAACACAACAAGATATAAGAATATCAACTCATTCATTTATCAAAAATTCAATTACATGCAACATGTCGAGCTATCAAACCTTCTTGGTTATGGCCATATACATCAACAAATACACTAAGATCTATCATAGAGATCTTCTACAAGCTTCAGATCACCTCCTTAACTAGCCCAGACCTGTAATAGACAAAAATCTGGTAGGAAAAATCAAGACAGATCTAGACTTGTCCTCGCAAGCCACCAAGCAATCATCTTGTTTCCTAAGCCAACAAGCTACTAGCCCTCCAAGGTATCCTTCACCAAGTTCAGATCCACAGGCCTTTACAACAACTCTTTTAATACTTCTTCCCCTCCCTATATTCTACCCAAACCCTCTTTTTATACAATACAATCACAAGTCACCATCAAGAACACAACACCCAACGTGTTCTTCATCAATCGGCTTCCAAAAACCATTAAAATTTTCATAGGAGAGTGAAACAAAAAATATTTAGGTCCTTACACCTCCAACAATTGATCCAAAACTTGAGGAACACAACCCCAAATTAAATCCACCATTTGGCTAGCCCAAACAATCATAAAACATCGTCAGTGATCAAGAACTCTGAAACCAAGCCACTCAGTACACCACCGAGAAAAGCATCGTTGAGCACCATCGAGCCAAATCATTGATTCCATTGCTGAAGCAACACATCTTCCAATCGATAACTTCCACCAAATGATCGAGAAACTTAGGTCTCCAACCAAGCTCTCCACCAGAAACCAAAACCAAACCAAAACATCTTTTTGGTGATACATGACTGCCAACTACACCAAGTTGCTCCTGCATTAAAACTAACCCAAAGGGTTAAAAGTGATAGAAAAATAAACATTTTTGGTGACTCAAGGGGGTACTTTCCTACTAAGTATACAAGATTAGGAACTTGGAAATCCATTGGGCTTAGAGTCACTGTGAAAAAATAGAGATCTACAACCTCCTGGTAACTGATTTGAACATCAAAAGTTTTCCATTTCCAGAAGAAATAGATGTGTTCAGGAACTTCTTTGAAAGCATAAACCATCTAACCTACTATATAAAAATAATTATATGAAAAGGATAAACAAATCCTTTAACTAGATTATTGAAATAAATTCCCTTACTAATTTTTTGTTTCTTTCATACATTTGGGCAACTAGGCAAGGCAAAAAATATGACATGCATACTGCTACATTTTGGAATTTTCTTCCAATATAAAAAATGTTCTCTAATATTGGAACACCCTTTGTTTGAGTAAGATAGACTTGATCCTTGTTGTGATACCTACCCCCATACTTTGAAATAAGCATGACCAGGGAAAACTTGATGATTTTATGTAGGGATAGATGGCTTATGGGGCATCCTCTTGGTGGTACTAGGTCTAAGAGATCATCCTTTCTCACAGTGTTATGCTCAACAACCTTGGTATCCTACTAGCTTCAAAGTGACTCCTTTTTTTCTTTTGGTGAAGAGCTGAGCTCTTGCACCCTTTTCTCATGCTTCTCATGAGACACTTCCTTAGGAGATATTGGTATGGTGTCAATATTTAAGCAAAAATTCATTATAGTGCTAGAAAAATCATCTTCCAACTCATATCTTGCATCTACCTTTTCTTTATCCTTTTTTTCATGCTTTTCTTCCTGCTACAATCACTCTGCTCTTATTTTTCTTGCAACATGCTTGATCTTCCTTCTCCTTCCTCAATATCATTGATGACGTCCTACTGCAGGAACTCATGTTTTAATTCTTCTTTTTCTTCAATTTCTATCATCTGTAGAGAGGCCTCTATTGGTACAACCTTCTCAATATCCTCTTGCAGAGGCTTTCATTCTTGCAGGAGGGTGGATCTAAGAGATGATGGCTTGATATCAATAAATGATGTTTTAATTTCATACCATTCAATCACCCTCATACTTTGTAAATTTATTATGTCACCACATCCTTCATAATGGGTCAAATAAGCCATGAACTCCTCGTAGAATGTTTTCTCTGAAAGGAAACTAAGTGTGCGAAAAATAGTTCCCTACGCTAAACTCCTGAGAAGAGGATCATGCAAATTCAGATTTAGCCCTTAGGAATTACAGAATGATAATACAATAACATGCATACATAGAAAAATGAGAATGACACAATGATTTACCTTGGGGAAAACCTTTTGGTAAAAAACCCCAGCACTCTAAAATCTTGCACAATGTATTAATCAAAACTAATACTGTTTACAATACACTTGCAATGCAAGTTCTTTAGGAGATAATCAACACTTGAAGACAAATTTGGCAGCATAAAAATGTTCCAACAATACACTAACTTGTATCTTATTCGCAACCCTAAAAATTGCTTATATCATGCACTTCACTTTTTAGGGCAACTTCCAAAGGCAACCGTATTAGGGTTTTACCATTCTCTGAGAAAATAGGAACCCCAAACCCCACGATTGCAGAAGAGTGTATAGTACTCAACTGATTAGTTGCCACATGTCTTGCATGTCTTCACCCATCATCGAAACTTCCACAATTATCTCTTACAAATATTAATGACCATCATAGGAATCTGTCATAACCATTTCAGTCATGATTACCTTACACATTGTCCAAAGTGCCGACATTTGGAAAATATCAAATGTAAGGAAATATACAAGGTTGAGACACCTTATTCCTAACATTCTCCCACTTGTTGAACACCTTGTAAGAGCCAAAGGAAATAACAAAATTTAATTTCTATAGGCCAAGAGGCCCATAGAATCCGAACACCATCTGAGCTTCTTTGTGCCCAGTGGTTTTGTCAATGCATCCGCAACATTCTTTACTGTATCTACCTTCTCCAAACTTACCTTTCCATCCTCTACCATATCTCTCACAAAGTGAAACCACACATCAATGTGCTTGGTTCTGGCATGGAAAGTTGGATTCTTCGCAAGGCAAATAGCACTCTAACTATCGCAACAAATTGTAATCTGTCCTGCATCAACACCAACATCCGAACACAATCTCTTAAGCCAAATGGATTCCTTACAAGAATGAGTAGCTGCCATTTACTCTGCTTCTATCATGGAAAAAGAAACCATAGTTTGTCGCTTACTCATCCAACTGATGGCACCACCAAACATAGTGAACACATAGGCACTAGTGGATCTCCTATTGTCAATGTCACCTGCCCAATCTGAATCCACAAACCCATGAATACAAATTGAATGTGGAGCTCTAGAAGAGTTTCCATGATAGGATATGGAATACTCTAGTGTACCCTTCAAATATCTAAACACTCTCTTAACTGCATCCCAATGTACCCATCTAGGTTTAGCCATAAACTGACTCAGGACTCCCACTGCTTGGGTAATGTCTGGTCTAGTACAGACCATAGCATACATAAGGCTGCCAACTGCACTCACATAAGGTACTTTTCTCATGTCCTCCACCTCACTAGGAGATTTTGGAGAATCATCCATAGATAACTTTGTTCCCATAGAAATAGGAACACACAATGGTCTACAATCTGCCATGCTAAACCTGTCCAACACAGACTTCACATACTTACTCTGACTCAACCAAAGTTTTATGTTAGACCTAGCTCTATTGATTTCCATACCCAGATACCTGGCTGCCCCTAGATATTTCATCTCAAACTATGCTAATAACTGAGACTTCAAATCATAAATCATGCTCATACCCTTCCCAATCAACAACATATAATGCAATAATAAGAAGGCGATCATTTTCAACTTTGAAATAAACACAATGATCTGATTTCAATCTCAAAAAACTAATCGACAATACAAAGGCATCAAATTTAAGGTACCACATCCTAGGAGATTGTTTCAAACCATACAAAGACTTCTTTAATCTGCAAACCAAAGACTCTTTACCTTTTTTGAATATAGTTCTCATGCTATGACATATAGATCTCTTCCTCCAAATCACCATGAAGGAAATTTGTCTTCACATCCATCTGTTCTACCTCTAAATCATACGATGTTGCTAGAGATAACACAAATCTAATGGATGTAAGCTTTGCAATATGAGATAATATTTCACCATAATCAATTCCCTCCACCCGTGGATACCCCTTTGTAACCAATCTAGCCTTGTACCTCTCAACACTGCCATCTGCACAAAATTTCTTCTTAAACACCCATTTGCTTCCAATAGGTTTCCATCCTTTAGGCAAAGGTACTAGGTCCCAAGTTTTTTTCTTCTTCAATGAAGCCAAATCTTCATCCATGGCCTCAATCCAAGAACCTGCATCTTCCATACCTATAGCCTCTTTAACAGATCTAGGCTCATCAGTGTTTGTAATCAAGGCATAAGCACAATTGGAATATAACATAGAAAATCCAAACCTCTCTGGCTACTTTCTTTCTTTCGTGGATCTCCTCAAGGGCTGAGGTTGAGGTTGTTCTACCTCTTCTTCTAAATTTTCAAAGCTTCTAGAGCTCTCCTCATCATCAAATCCATCATAGTCTCTCTGTTTAGTCTTCTCAGGGGTAGGAGGAAACTGAACAACATCTTCTTTCATTTCTTTTTCATCTAGCTGTAGAAAAATAGGAGAAGGTGTTAGCTCTCTAAAAATAGCATTTCTGCTATACAACACCTTACCAATCACAGGATCCCAAAGCTTGTATCCTTTCACACCAACACTGTAGCCGATGAAGATACATTTTACAGCCTTATTTTCCAACTTAGATCTTCTCTCCTTAGGCACATGTGCATAAGCTTCACAACCAAAAATGCGAAGATGTCTAACTGAAGGCTTCTTACTAGACCACACCTCCAAGGGTGTCTTACCAACAAGAGCTATTGTAGGAGATTTGTTAACTAGATAGCAAGCAGTGGCCACAGCTTCATCCCAAAACCTTTGTTCGAGGCCAGCTCCACTAAGCATACTCCTAGCCTTCTCCATCAGTGTCCTGTTCATTCTTTTTGCAACTCCATTTTGTTGTGGGGTATAAGGAGTTATCTTATGCCTCTTGATCCCTTGTTCTTTACAGAATTGTTCAAACTCTTCCGAACAAAACTCACCACCATTGTCAGTTCTCACACACTTAATTCTTTTACCAGTTTGATTCTCTACGAGAGCTTTAAATTCCTTGAACCGATTGAAAACTTGTGTCTTGCTTTTAAGGAAATAAATCCATGTCCTTCTATTGTAATCGTCTATAAAAGATACAAAATATATAGATTTGGAGAGTGAAGGAACTTTAACAAGACCAAACACATCTGAATGGATAAGATCCAAAATACTAGAAGACTTGTGAGAACTGGAGTAAAACTGAACATGATTTTTCTTACCATAAACACAGTGTTCACAAAAGTCAAACTCAAGACTATAATCATTTAACCCCTCAAAGAGGTTTCTATTTTTCAGGGTTATTAGACCCTTCTTACCAATGTGGCCAAATCTCATATGCCACAACATTGTCTTTTCTATAGGAATTTTGCCTTCCAAAGTGTTAGCACCCTTAGGTACACTTGTTGCACTACCATCAGAACCCATTACGACAGACTTCTTCACTGCTGGTTCATATGGTGAAGATGAAGTGACTGTTGCTCTCTGCCTTGAGACAGAAGAACTATTGCACTGTGAAGTGCAAGCATCTAGCTAAAACAGGGTACCTCTCCTAATACCTTTCATGAGCACTATAGCTCCTCTAATCATCTTGCATCCATCTTTCAAAAAAACAACTTGCACACCTGCATCATTCAACATAATTACAGATAACAAGTTTCATGCCAAAACCAGGATGTGCATTACCCCGTTGATCCCCTTTACTCGTCCATCAGGGAATATGATAGTGAGTCTTCCTCGTCCAGCTATCTCTAGGTGAGAATCATCACCTAGGTACACCTTTCCACCATCGAACTCATCGTACTTTGATAACCAACTTTGATGAGAGGTCATGTGAAAAGAAGCACCTGAGTCAATCAACCACACATCATCAGATGCATGAGTGGCCAAGGCTGCAATAAAAGCATCACCATATTCTTGAGATTTTTTAGAATCTGAATCTAGGCTTTTCTTCTTCTTCTTTGGCTCTTTGTAGTCCTTACAGAAGTGTCCAGTCTTACCACAGTTCCAACATGTTACCTTAGACTTTCTAGGAGTCTTATATTTCCCACGGGATTTGGATATACTCTTTTCAGACTTATTGTCATTTTTCTTTCCTCTGTCTTTGGATCTACCACAAACAGCAAGGGCTTCCTTGGTTGAATTAGAATTATTTCTTTGCATCTCTTCAGATAACAGTGAAGACACCACATCATCCATTTGGAAAGTGACAATAGTACTCCCTAGTTCCATCACAAGATGGTCCCATGAATCTAGCAAGGAACATAGTAGGGTCATACATCGATCCTCCTCCTCCAACTTGACACCAGTTGATGTCAACTATGCAATCAGCATGTTAAACGTGTTCAGGTGATCTGCAACAGATCCTCCTTCCTCCATTCTCAGAGAATACAACTTCTTTCTCAGGAACAATCTATTCACCAATGACTTGATGTAATACATAGACCCAAGCCATGTCCATAATTTGTTTGCGGTCTTCTCATCGAGAACATTCAAGAGAATAGAATCTGCTAGACAGAGTCTAATGAGACCCTTAGCTTTCCAATCCTTGAGATCCCAATCTTCTTGAGGCATGTTTACTAGTTTGATATCATTATCAACCACCTCCCATACATCATGGTCTACGAACTTGTCTTCCATCATGAGTTTCCACAACTCAAAGTTTGTGCCATTGAACTTTTCCACCTCCATTCTACTGTATGAAGAACCTGCCATCTCTTCCTGCAATAAGGTTATGAATACTCTGCAACAATACTCCCACTGAACTAGATATTAGCTCAAAAAACTCGTACCCTAACAAATAGAACCAAAAATGGCCAGGCTCTGATGCCAACTAAAAGGAAACTAAGTGTGCAGAAAATAGTTCCCTATGCCAAACTCCTGAGAAGAGGATCATGAAAATTCATATTTAACCCTTAGCAATTACAAATGATAATACAATAACATGCATGCATAGAAAAATGAGAATGACACAATGATTTACCCTGGGGAAAACCTTTCGACAAAAAACCCCAGCACTCCAAAATCCTGCACAATGTATTAATCAAAACTAATAGTGTTTACAATACACTTGCAATGCAATTTATTTCAGGAGATAATCAACACTTGAAGACAAATTTGGCAGCATAAAAACATTCCAACAATACACTAACTTGTCTCTAATTCACAACCCTAAAAAATGCTTATATCATGCGCTTCACTTTTTAGAGCAACTTCCAAAGGCAGCCGTATTAGGGTTTTACCATTCTCTGAGAAAATAGGAACCCCAAACCCCACGATTGCAGAAGAGTGTATAGTACTCAACTGATTAGTTGCCACATGTATTAAATTTCTTCACCTGTAATCTAAACTTCCACAATTAGCTCTTACAAATATTAATGACCATCATAGGAATCCGTCATAACCATTTCAGTCATGATTACCTTACACATTATCCAAAGTGCCAACATTTGGAAAATATCAAATGTAAGGAAATATACAAGGTTGAGACACCTTATTCGTAACATTCTCTATTGTGAAATTATGCATAGGTTGGGGACAAACCTCATGCATACTTATTTGTATATCTTTAAGGACAAGGTTTTCCTTGGGATTCTCTAATTCTTCCTCTATCACAAAAGAGGGGAGCTCTTTATATAAGAGGACAGGGTCCTCTATTTCATTTTTGGTCTTAGTCTATATAGAGGTGTTCTTTTGTACAACCTTCTCAATATCCTCTTGTAGGAGACCCTCTTTCCTCTCTTCTTGGAGATGAGCAGGATCTCATGCTATAACAACTAGACAGAGGGCCCTGAAGCTTGGAATGACAAATTTGAGAGGAGGGGTTATCTCTTGTGCATATTCTTGAAATTTATTGGGCTTTTCTTGTGTAAAGATAGAAAAATTATGCTTAGGAGCCTCAGATGTTTGGAATTGGGAAAGATTGAGCTTCATTTCTTTATCTACCTATGTAGCTAATCTTCTTACAATATCCTCAATAAACTGCCTTTGTTTTATTTCCCTTTCCTACTTCTCTTTGAGATAGGACTTGTGAGCCTTCTCCTCTTGGTAACTATTTTGAGCCTCTATATGTATATGATTTATCTCACATATATACCATCTCATGTATTTTTGTATCACATGCCCACTGCACCTTGATTTCAAATAACCCTTCAAACCAACTAACAATAAGGAGTGCTTTATAAGAATATCCCCCATTGTGAAGACCCAAATTTTAATTATGAACATAATCAAAGGTTAGGCCTAGGCATGAAAACTCAAAGCCCAAATTTTCTACAAGGTCAAAAAGCTCTCTAACTCTCAGATTAGTTAATATTCTAAAGATTGAGTAGGGAAATATGGATCAACACTAGGTTGTAGCTCTGATTGAGATGGAAAAAGTGAGGGTGAAAGGGTAAAATTGTCATTATATTCGGGAAAATGAGAGTCATATCTATTAAAAGGATTTATGTTAAAATCATTTATAAAAATACTTTTATAGAAATCCTAAAGAAACCTAAAAGACCAAAATTGTCTTGTTACATACCAACATTGTTTGTAGGAAATAAGGAAGAAATTAACTGAGAGGGGGGGGTAAATCAACTGCACCAAAAACTCTAACTCTTTAAAAACCCTTAAACCCTTATGCATAAAACCCTTATCAATGATTTAGAGTGAAATAAACATGTATGCACAAATTAGAAAATATTCACAACACATAACACAAGGATTCTGATCGTGGAAACCCAAATTAGGGTGAAAATAATGGTGGGGCTTGAAACCACAATAAGACTAATACCTTGTTACATGTATAATCTTATTACAAATGAGGAATTGACATGAATTTAGGCACACTTCCTAGAGCTCACTACTCAAACTACCTTGGGCTCCAACCCTAAGGAAGACTCACTGTCTTACAAACACAAATCAAACTATAATATGATGAATTTCTGAACTGTATAGTAGCATCTAATTATTCCTTGGTTAGTCCCATTGAACTATAATCATATACATGTTTCAATCCTCTTTAACTCCTTTAGATGTGAAATTCAACCTTCACTAGATTTGTACAACCTCTTCTCAAGCAATCCCTTGTGTCTGTAATCAATCCTTCTCTTATGTAACCACACAATTTGACCTAATTCATCAACCCTTATATCAAGAACAAGTAGGAAAAAACCTAACTTTCAATTTCCATAATACTACACCAAAAATCAATGATCCTGATCAAATCATGCCAGAAAAAATAGCTTAGATCCTTCATAACCTCCTCAAGATCATAACTCTACCATAATTTTTTTTATCAAATATAGCTCATAAAATATTTTATTGATCAAGTCAACCAAGAACATAAGAAAACTTATCAACTTAAAATTCCCTTCAAATCTCATCACCTTGATCGATGTAGACCACCAAATCATTAGGTACATAAACTAAGAAAATCCTTAGGAATCATTGAGCTCAAAAAAATAGTCAAATCCATCTCAGCTAACAGATGTGCTAGCATTCTATGCTCCCCCCAAAGAACATTGCCACCTGCCACTGTAACACTTGAAAATGCCTTGCAAAAATTTAGAATGACAAACCCTTTGAACTAAACCCATGTCACAATTTCCTTTGCACATCCCTAGCTACAAGAATAAATATCTCACCTTGTGTACATGCGTGAAGCCAATCTCTACAACTTTGATACACTAATAGACAATAAAGTAGCTAGTCACCAACTATGATCTCATAATTTACTCAAATAATCATACCAATACCTATGACTTGACATGAACCTATTAAACAACCTCTACATCATCCTATGAGTGTGTAACTCCTCATCCTCAATAACCATCCTTTACCATTACTCTAAACATACTATTCCTCTAACAAAACTGCATAATAGACATGTTGACATCAATGACAACACATCCAAACTTTCCAAAAATCTCCCCCTTTGGCATTGATGAAAAAATGTGATGGAAAAAATAAAGTGATACAATCAAAAACCAGCAATCTCCATCCTAGAAAGATAATCAACAGTACTACCAAAAATATATACATTTATCTTTCATAGTCTCTCTAACTCATCTTCCTTTCTATCGTTGCTTCCCTTGGGAACAAGCTTCTCATTCTTTGATTATACACTCTTCTCACCATCAGTTACTCCCCCTTAGATATGCATTATTTTCTTTAATTGAAGCTCTTTTTTATGTGCAAGTATATCTTGTTTTTCACAGGCAGTCTTCTCCCCCTTTGAAATCACTAACAAATATTAATTTCTGCTCTGATATTGTCTGATTAATCTAATGACATGTAACTGATTGAATGTTTGAAGAAGTTAAGTTGATCACCAAAATGCGGAAGGATAATGCAAAATATTAAATCAATTAATGGATTATATTTTCATTGATGTCAACTTGATACAATCTAATCGGTTATAATAAAAGTGTCAAAGACTTTAGAGAATCACAGAGATAAATATTTTGCTTTCTCTAATGTATAAAAGACAAGCATTCACATTGTGACTACAAAAACCAACGGTCAATGGAACCCAATGGATAGAGATCACCGACAGCCAATTCATAGTGATGCCCAAGCAAGAAAACCAACAAGCATTACCAACAAGCAAAATCACAAGCATACCCGACGGCCAGAAACATAGTGTAAACTGACAGAGAAGCCCAAGGAGAACTAGAGTGTTGAACGATGCTATCAGAGAGTTCAAACCGAAAATAACTAGAGTTCACAAATCAAAAAAAATATCTAGCTGGTAGCGATAAATATATACGTAACTGGTAGTTATCATTGTTTTCATCAACAAGATAAGCTAGAGATAAGTAATTGATTTAAAGTTGATTTGTTCAGTTGGCAAGAAGATCTTAGCGAGATAAAACATGAGTTTTTCTTTAAATCTAATTGGTGAGAATTGTGGATCATGCCAAGATCAAGAAGATCGAGAACCTAACAACAGTGGTATCATGTATATTTAAGAGACAAATCAATTCATTACGAATTGGTGTGGGTGAATGAATGAAAGAGAGGATGCTAAAGAGAAACTAATGAAGAGAAACTTCATAAAGTGCTGATCAACAAGCTAAGGAAAGAGCTAAATAATTTTGCAGACACTGAGAAACAGAACACAACATCACCGAGCATAATCAAAGTGGAGCAAAGGTATAAATAGAGTTATATTGATTAGAGTAGTTTGTGAGATTACAATAGATCTGAAAATCTAAAAGTATAAGTTGTATATGTGAACAGATCATACTGTTTCAGTTTAACCATTGATTCAGAAAGTCTCTTAACCGAGCGGGATTTAAAGATCCTTTCTATATTGAGATACATCCAATGGAGTATCAAAAATTTTATTCATGAAGATAGCATGAGATGCCAGATACTTATTGACAGGCCAAGTGACTGTTTGATCAAGGATGGTAGCATAGAGATGCCCGATATCAAGTGACAGACTAAAATTTTAAATCCTCTAACAAGGTCACATCTAACAGTGTTTTTCTAACCTTTAATATGGTTGGCTCTTCACCGAGCTCACTTCAAAAGAGTGAAAATTTTGGGTTACCGGTCCCAAGTGGTTTTTCCCTTAACAGGGTTTCCATGTTAAAAATTCATATGTCAATGTGTTTATGAGTCGTTACTTTAGTGTTTTGCATTACACTTAACTTAATTAATATTGATTGGTATACTCAAGATAATTTACTGTCTTGCGGTAAATTAACAGATTGTTATTCGGTAAATCTACAGTAGAAGGTTTTACAAAGCATTCCAAGCAGTAGTAAATTGATATAAGTATTTGGAGGCATTCATCTTATAGGACTGAAGATAACTAGAGGTATAATTTTGTGGTACTAAGTTTTAAGGGTTGATTATTGGAATATTTTTGAGGCCACTAATTCACCCCCCGCCTCTTAGTTATTACTAACAATTGGTATCAGAGCTTCTGTGCTTAGAAAAGGAGTTTAACAGCTCAAGAAAATGACCACAAGATGAACAAACGAGATGTGCCCAAGTTGAATAAAGACAACTTTGCATCATGGCAACGTAGAATAAGACTCCACCTATCAGGTATTGGAAATGATATTGTTCAATACTTAGATATTGAATATGTGTTGCCTATAGGACCTCATACTCTTGAACAATTAAGATTCAAGCATGAGCATAAATGCATGATGATAGAACTTGCATCATCACTCTTCAATGTTGAGTTTGAAGATGTCAAAACCTGCACCTCTGCAAAGAAAATGTGGGATAAGTTGAAGCTTGTACATGGAGGAGATGCCAATGTACTCAGAGCAAAGGCAGAAAGACTAAGAGGGAGGTTTGATGACCTAAGGATGAAGGAAGGAGAAAAGATTACTCAATATAGCTACAGAATCAAAGAGGTAGTAAATGTTATCTGAGGAGTTGGAGGTGTACTTGAAGAGGAGACAGTGGTAAGAAAAATATTAAGAACCTTATTTCTTGTTTATGCTATTAGAGTTTCTATTATCCAAGAAATGAGAGCAGTTGCAAACAATACAGTAACTCTAGATAGTCTGAATGTTAGACTAATTTCATTTGAGATGAATAAATTTGACAATAGTGTCTTACCATCTATAGAATCTGCATTCAAATCTTCTCTAAAGATAAGTATTTCAAGTCATAGACATGTTTTTAGAAATGATAGTGACAGTGACAATGAAGATAGAGGACTTGATTAAGTTGATGCACTTATGGCTAGAAGATTGCAGAGAGGCAAAGGCAGATACAAAGGTAAATTACCACTTGTATGTTTCAATTGTAAAGAGGTTGGACACTTTGCTGCAAGATGTACAAACTGATGAAAAGATGACAAAGGAAATGACAGATCATTTGAGATGAAGTTTGAGAAAGGTGAAAATAGAGATTAGCGGAGCAACCAACAATCTGACAAGAGAGATACCTGAGACTACAAGGACAAAGGGAAGCAAGCCTGTTACCTAGCTAAGAGCAAAGCTGATGACACTGACACTGAATCAGAAGAAGACATCGAGATGGTATTTGTAGCCATGAAGGATGATTTAGATGAAGATGAAGAAAGGTATGTAGAAACTGCACTCATTTCTAAAGTTAGTAAAAGTGATGTCTAGAACATAGATAGTGGCTGCACTCACCATATGACTGGTGATAAAAAAAAGTTTGAGACTTTTGAATACTATAATGGTGGTTCAGTGAGAATGGGAAATGATACACTTTGTCCAGTTGAAGGTAAAGGAACCATAATGTTGAATAACCTAATAAAATGTGAAAATGCTTAATGGGTTAAAGGATAGAATTACAATTTGTTAAGTGTTTCTCAGTTGAACAATTTAGGTCATAGAGTAGCATTTGAAAATAAGAAGGCAAAGATCTTCAATGAATTAGGAAGGTTGATTGGTACTGGTGAGCAGACAAAAGGTAACCTTTTCTATCTTGATGACACTAACACCACTTGTTTGATCGCTAGAAACAAAGACATATGGTTGTGACACAAAAGATTGTGTCATGTGAACTTTGAAAACATGATAAAGATAAGCAACAAAAGGAATGTCAGAGGTTGACCGACGATGACTAAGCTCGAGCATATCATGTGCAAGAATTGTCAGAAAGGTAAGATGACAAAGTCTAGTTTCAAAAGAAAAACCTATACATCTACTACAATTCTAGAATTAGTCCATATAGATCTATGTGGACCGATGAGGACAAAGAGCTACTATGGAGATGGGTATTTCATTCTCTTTGTTTATGAATTTTCTAGAATGATGACAATCATGTTTTTAAAAGATAAATCAGAAGCATTTAAGATGTTTAAATGGTACAAAGAAATGGTAGAAAAACAAAGTGAAAAGAAATTAAAATGCTTAAGGTCAGATAGAGGAGGGGAATTTACTTCAAAATAATTCACTGACTATTGCAATGAGCATGGAATTAAGAGACAAGTTTCTACACCAAGGACACCACAGCAAAATGGAATTGCTGAGAGGAGAAACAGATCAATTGTTGACTATGCAAGAACATTGATGATTGAGAAAAGCATCACCCAAACATTTTGGAAACATGTAACTGATTGAATGTTTGACAATGTTAAATTGAAGATAATGCAAGGCATTAAATCAGTTAATGTATTGTATTATCATTGATGTCAACTTATTATCATCTGTACGGTCATGTACATAATGCCAAAGACTTCAGAGAATCAATGGAACAAAGGTTATGCTTTCAGCAATGCATAAAAGTCAAGTATTCACTTAGTGACAAACAACACTGATGGAGTGTACACCATCGGTAAAGGCAAAGAAGAACAGTCACAGTGATACCCGACGAGCTAAAGTATAGTGTTTCCTGATGAAGCAAAACCACAGGATGCCCGACGAGCTAAAAATAGAGTTGCCCGATGAGTAAAATTCCAATGATGCCTGATGGACAAAAATCCCAAGGCTAACTGGAGTCACACTGACGGAACTGTTAGTTGTCACTGACAACTAACTATAGTGGTGACCGATAGAACAGAAAGTTCACAAAATGACAAAATATCTAGCTGGAAAGAGCTAAATATAGATTTAACTGGTTGTTTTCTTTGTTTTTTTTAACCAGACATAAGTGATTGATTTAAAGCTAATTTGTACATCTGGCAAGAAGATATTTACAAGACAAATTAGGAGTTTTTCTTTAAATCTAATTGGATGGATTTTTTTTCACGCCAAGAATCAAGAATCAAGAAACAGTGAATATCATGTCTATATAAGAGACAAGCTTAATTCATTTACGAATGGGATTAAGAGGAGTGAATAGAAAGAGGATGTTGAAGAGAAACTGATGAAGAATAAATTCATACAGTCCTGATCAATCAAGTTGAAGAAGAGCTAAGGAATTCTGCAGACACCGACAAACAGTGAAGCATAGCATCACAGAGCAGAAAGTATGGAGCACAAAGGATTGAATTGATACATTGATCAGAGAGGTAATGTACTTAAATAGATCTGAAAATCTACAATTCAAAGGTTCAATATGAATAGGTCATAATGTTTGAGTTTAACCATTGAAGAATCAAGTCTCTTAACCGAGCAAGACTTAACAGTCTTCTATATATTGAGGTACATTCCAAGGAGTGCCAAAAAGGTTGATTCATGAAATTAGCATTGGATTTTCCCGATACCTATTGATAGTCTAAGAAGGAGGCTGATTCAAGGATGGTAGAAATAGATGCCCAATACTAAGTGACAACCTCTATGTATAAAATCCTCTAACAAGGTCGCACTTAACAGTGTGTTTGTAACCTTTAACAGGGTTGGCTCCTAACAGGGCTCACTTCAGAAGAGTGAAAATTTGGGGTACCAGTCCCAGTGGTTTTTCCCTTAACAGGGTTTCCACATTAAAAATTCATGTGTTATGTGTGTATGATTCATTTCTTTATTATTTTGTATCTTACATAGTTAACACTAGATTGATCGGTATACTATGCTTATTTACTGAATTTCGGTAAATAGTTATACTGCTTATCAGTAATCAAGAAAGAATAAGGATTGACAGAGCAAACTGATAGATAGTTAATCAATAATAGTATTTCATGGCATTCATCTTATAGGGACATAATAATCTGAGGTTTATTGATTGGTGGTTAAGTTTGAAGGATAGATTTTTAAGGCCACTGATTCACCCCCCCCCNTTCCCCCCCCCCCCCCCCCTCCCCCTCTTAGTTATTAGTAACATGAAGCTGTCAGTATTGTTGTCTATACACTAAACAGAGTAAAATTGAAGAAGGACACAAAGAAGACATCATATGAGCTTTGGTATGATCATACACCCAATGTAAGTTACTTTAGAATCTTTGGTAGTCAATGTTATATATTGAAGGATGATAGAAATGAAAAACTTGACTGCAAAAGTGAAGAAGGTATCTTCCTAGGGTATTCAACCAAAAGCAAGGCTTATAAATGTCTTACCAAGTCATCTAACAAAATCATTGAAAGTGAAAATGTAAAAATAGATGAATTTGCAGAAAAGAATGATAAAGAAAGCAAAAAGGAACTAGAGGACTACAACATGTTTGTTTATACAGAATGTGACACTCTACCCGAGAAATAGTGTGTCACTCCTGAGCATCAGAACATTGTACCTGAGCATCAGGCTGCAATTACCGATGATCAGGATAATACTCAAGATAACGTTCTGAATAATGGAGGTGAAAATGAAGGTGAAGAAGATAATCAGAATGATGAACACAGAGCTGAACTGAAACTTGCCAAGTATGTCAGAAGACATCATCCACAGAACCAAATCATAGGAGACAAGAAGGATGGAACAAGAACAATAAGTAAGTCACTTAACACCAAATGTTTACTTTGTGATTTTGAGCCTAAATCTGTTTACAATGCACTTGAAAATGAAGAATGGGTCAGTGCTATGAATGAAGAGATAGAACATATTGAGAAGAACAATACATGGAAACTAGTACCGAGACCAGATGACAAGAATGTCATCGGTACCAAATGGATATTCAGAAACAAGATGAATGAGAATGGAGAAGTCACTAGAAAAAAAGCAAGATTAGTATGCAAGGGATATGCACAAGAAGAAGGTATTGATTATGGTGAAACCTTTGCACTCATTGCTAGACTAGAAGGAGTTAGAATCTTACTTGCTTATGCTGCATTTAAAGGATTCAAGGTATACCAAATGGATGTCAAATCTGCATTCATAAATGGAATATTGGAAGAAGGGGTATACATTGAACAACCAGAAGGGTTTGTTAATCCAGACAAGAGAAACATGGTATGTAGACTACACAAAGCCTTGTATGGATTAAAACAAGCATCGAGAGCCTGGTATGAAAGACTCCACTCATATTTGATTAGCATAAAATTTGTTAGAACAAGTGAAAATAGCAATTTGTACTTAAAACAAGATACCAATGATAATATTCTAATTTCTGAAATTTTTGTTGATGGTATCATTTTTGGAGGAAATGAATTGTTATGCAAATCCTTTGCTGATGAAATGAGAAAGGAATTTGAAATGTCTATGTTTGGAGAGATCAAATTATTTCTTGGTCTATAGATTCTTCAACAAGATACAGGAATTTACATTACTCAATCCAAATACATCAAAGAAGTGCTAAAGATATTCAAGATGGAGGTTTCCAAACCAGTTGGAACACCTATGGCTACTGGAAACATGCTAACAAAAGAAGACAAGACAAATGAGGTAAACCAAACCTTATATAGATCAATGATTGGCAAACTGATGTATGTTGTTCACACTAGACCAGATATAACACATGGACTAGGGATAGTTGCAAGATTCTCTGCTAATCCCAAAGAATCACATATGACTACTGTCAAAAGAATTCTAAGATATCTGAAGAACACCAAGGACTATGGCTTATGGTACAAAAGAGAAGGAAAATTTGAGCTACAAGTCTATACAGATTTTGATTGGGCTGGAAACATTGATGATCGAAAGAGCACAACTAGAGGAGCATTCTTTATGTGTGACAAACTTGTCACATGGATAAGAAAGAAGAAAGGATGCATCTCTCAGTCTACTACAGAAGCAAAATATGTGGTTGCTGCTACAAATTTCTCTAATATTTCATGGATCAAACAATTACTGGAAGGTATGCATATGAAGATCCTTGAACCAGTAATTATCTATTGTGATAATACCAGTGCAATAAACATTTCTAAGAATCTATTCATGCATGCTAAGACTAAGAATATTGCTATCAAGTATCACTATCTGAGAGAACAAGTGAAAGCAAAGGAAGTGACACTAGAATATGTTCAATCAAAGAAACAATTGGCTGATATATTCACCAAGCCATTACCAAAGGATACTTTTGAGTATCTGAGATAGAGACTAGGAGTTCAACCCTTGTCTATCGATGAGTAATCTGACTAGGAGGTTGCATCAGCCTATACCAAACATGAAGATTAGTCATGTTGATGCAAACACTGAGATAGATAGCAACAAATACATTTGTACATTACAAGGTACATATCTGCACCGAAAATCAGAACAGTGTATTGTTGATGGATAGGGAAATTCAAGGAATATATTATGCAAAGAGATGGAACATGATATATATGATAAATCAAGGAGAAATATTTTTGTTTAGCATAGTTGTCAAAGTGAGAGAAATATCTCATTATCATACAAAAGGGAGAATTATCATCAGGGAGAGATTTGCTTTATCATACAAAGGGAGAGATGATCTCCATATCACATAAAAGAGAGATATAATAAAAGGAGAGATTATATCATTATTCATGAAGAGAATTTCCTGAGAATCGGAAATGAAGAGTTAATCAATATTCTAAGGGAGAGAAATTGATTACATATGAAATATCCATCTAAGAGAGAGAAGTAACAAAGGGAGAGAGTTCAGACAAAGAGAAAGATTGTTGTCAAAGGAAAAAGATATTATCAAGAAGAGGAACAGTCAAGGCAGAGCACATATCAGAATGGAGATATCAGATGATACATCTATCCAGTGAAGGGATTAAAGATTGAAGACAACCACTCTGCATGAAATAAATCTAAGCTATTTTTGAGCTTATCGAGAGCCAAACATTTGTAATAGTTACATTAGGAAAGCTTGATGAAACTGTATATTTCATATTGTATTAGTGATAGTATATAATGATAATTTAGTATGTTGCCATCAATGCCAAAGGGATAGATGACATGTAACTGATTGAATGTTTGAAGATGTTAAGTTGATCACCAAAATGCAGAAGGATAATGCAAGACATTAAATCAATTAATGGATTTATTGTCATTGATGTCAACTTGATATAATCTAGTCAGTTATAATCAAAGTGTTAAAGACTTCAGAGAATTAGAGAGATAAAGATTATGCTTTATGTAATGCATAAAAGACAAGCATTCACATTGTGACTACAAACACCGATGGTCAGTGGAACCTGACGGATAGAGATCACCGACAGCCAATTCACAGTGATGCCCAAGCAAGAAAACCAACAATTATTACCGATGAGAAGAATCAAAAGCATAACCGACGACTAGAAACATAGTGTAAATCGGTGGAGAAGCCCGAGGAGAAATGGAGCGTTGACCGACGCTATGAGAGGGTTAAAACCAAAAATAACTGGAGTTCACAAATGACAAAATATCTAGCTATCAGAGCTAAATATATACTTAACTAGTAGTTATCATTGTTTTCATCAATAAGATAAGCCAGAGATAAGTAATTGATTTAAAGCTGATTTGTCCAGTTGGCAAGAAGATCTCAGCGAGATAAAACAAGAGTTTTTCTTTAAATCTAATTGGTGAGAATTGTGGATCACGCCAAGATCAAGAAGATCAAGAACCTAACAATGGTGATATCATGTCTATTTAAGAGACAAATCAATTCATTATGAATTGGCATGGGTTAATGAATGAAAGAGAGGATGCTAAAGAGAAACTAATGAAGAGAAACTTCATACAATGTTGATAAAAAAGCTAAGGAAAGAGCTAAAGAATTCTGTGAACACCGAGCAACAGAACACAACATCACCAAGCAGAATCAAAGTGGAGCAAAGGTATAAATAGAGTTATATTGATTAGAGTAGTTTGTGAGATTACAATAGATCTGAAAATCTGCAAGTATAAGTTGTATATGTGAACAGATCATACTGTTTCAGTTTAACCATTGATTCATAAAGTCTCTTGACCTAGCAGGATTTAAAGATCATTTCTATATTGAGATACATCCAATGGAGTATTAAAAAGTTTATTCATGAAGATAGCATGAGATGCCAGATACCTATTGATAGGCCAAGTGAGTTTTTGATCAAGGATGGTAGCATAGAGATGCCCGATATCAAGTGACAGACTAAAATTTTAAATCCTCTAACAAGATCACACCTAACAATGTGTTTGTAACCTTTAATAGGATTGGCTCTTCACCGAACTCACTTCATAAGAGTGAAAAATTTGGGTTATCGGTCCCAAGTGATTTTTCCCTTAATAGGATTTCCACGTTAAAAATCCACATGTCAATGTGTTTATGAGTCATTACTTTAGTATTTTCATTACACTTAACTTAATTGGATTGATCAGTATACTCTAGATATTTTACTTTCTTTCGGTAAATTAACAGACTACTATTCGGTAAATCTATAGTAGAAGGTTTTACAAAGCATTCTGAGTAGTAGTAAATTGATATAAGTATTTGGAGGCATTCATCTTATAGGACTGAAGATAACTAGAGGTATAATTTTGTGGTACTAAGTTTTAAGGGTTGATTATTGGAATATTTTTTAGGCCACTAATTCACCCCCCCCCCCTCTCAGTTATTACTAACATAATCATGCTCTTCTCTTCCTTACCTTCAACCATATCCTACCATCCTTACTACTCCCCTCGAGTAGTAGCCTCCAAAACACCAATCTAGGTTGAATGATATATCCCTAAAGGTACACTGGATTGATGCAACCCTGTGCATCTTAGTTCTAATTAGGAGGGGTGATTAACCCTAACTTGCCTCCAAGAGTAAACTCTTTTTCAACATTGTCTGTGTTCTTCTTCCTCTTTGACTTGTTTCTACACCTCTTTCTTTTATTTGTCTTTATCTTCTCTTTTCCTTTGTCATCTTTTTGCATTCCTTTAATATTCTGACCTTTCCTCTCCACTTTTTTCTTCTTATCCTTACCATTCTTCTACACATTCTTATCCATTCCCACTAGACCATATTTATTCACTGTCATGTTTCTACAATGTCTGACAATCTGTGTAAATATGTTGCATCTGAAACGTATAATAATCTTTTTTCTACTTCCTCCATCCTTCATTATAGAACATGAACATCTATCTTTTTCCTTTTTGATGAAATCATTCATCTTTTTCATACTACCGCATATGTTTGAGGCATGATTATGCCCTTTGTATCTAGGGAAATTATTTTTATTTCTGCAATTCATAGCTTTATGACCAAACTTTCCATAAATAGAACACTTACCACTAAATTTTTGAGGTTTAAATAATCTATCTGAAATATCCTTAGTCTTTTTATTCTTCTTAGTCTTGTTCTTATTCCTCATCTTAGGCTTGTCTTGACTTGATTTAGAACTTTCTCATTTCTCAAGTCTAACACCATTGTTCTCTCTTTCAAGAAATGACCTAAGTTTGGATTCGTTGATTTTGAGCTTCTCCCTTTCATCATTTGTAATCACATTTTCCCTTTTAATATCTTTAGTACAATCATCATCAACTAGATCAACATCTAATATTAGGCTAATCTGATCTTGAGAAATCATTCTCCTAATCTAAACACCTTTATTTTTGTCACCAATAATCTGATTTTCTGCATGATTCAGTCTCACATACTTTTGTGTCTTCTGCTTTACCTCTTGTATATGTGCTTCTTCTTCTCCACTTGTGTAAGCCTCATCATTTGCACTTTCAAAACTGTTTGGAGCTTGGTTCTGAACATTTTTTTTGTCCTAGTTGATTACCACTGGAACCCTAATCATTAGAATAATATCTGCAGGATTTAGGTAGATTCCCAATGCATTCATTCACCTTCACATTGGCACTCTCTACTAGCTTCTTCAACCTCTTTTTATAACACCTATATGCCTTACCTTTGGTATAGTACCCAAGGAATATACCTTCATCACTCCTTGCAAAAAACTTGCCTATGTCTTCATCTCTTTTGATGTATCATTTACTACTAAAATTCCTAAAGTACTTGACTTTAGGTACATTTCCATACCAAAGTTCTTAAGGTTTCTTACCAATGTTTCATTTAATCTACACTTGGTTAAGAGTGTATACTGTAGTGTTGACTGAGTCTCTCCAAAACATGTGTTAAAAATTCCCTCAAAGCATCATAGTCCTGGCAGTGTCTATAGCTGGTCTATTCTTTCTCTCCACCACTCCATTCTATTGTGGGAACCATGGAGCATAAAATTATCTCCTTATTCCATGCATCTCACAAAAGTATTGAACTCACCTGATGGGAATTCTCCTCCTCTATCAGATCTCAGGCAATTCAAACTCTTTCATGTCTCCTTCTGAACCATGAACTTGAAGATCTTAAACTTGTTAAGGGATTTATACTTCTCTTTCAAGAATGCCACCCATACAATCCTTTAGTAACCATGAATAAGAAACATAAAGTATTTGTCACCTTGTAACCTTCTTGTCTTAGAAGGACCACACAAATCAGCATGAACAAGATCTAGCAATCTATTAGAGTTTTCAGATTTGGAACGGAAAGGAACTCTTGTCTTCTTACCCAACTAACATTCCTTTAAAATAATATTATCATGCTTCTTAACCCTAGGAAAAACTCTAACTGTAGAAGTAGAACTTATAGGAACAATGTTATCAAAATTCACATGAAATAATCTCTTGTGTCATAACCAACTTTTATTAATTTGAGCGATCAAGCAACTTCTCAAACTAGTATTCAAATAAAATATGTTACCTATTTTCTTGGCTCCTGTTTCTATTTCTATCCCAAAGTTGTTCAAGATCTTACATGTATCATTCTTGAAATGTAGGTCATGTCCTTCTTCCATCAATTGTCCAACACTTAGAAGATTATGTTTCAAACCTTCAATATATAGTACAACATCATCATTATTCTTTCCATCTAGGGAAATAGATCCTCTTCCTTTGATCATACCACCATAATTGTCTCCTCATCTTACCATACCACCATCATACTTCTCAAAACTCAGAAATTTGTCCTTTTCACTAGTCATATGATGAGAGCATCCACTGTCTATCACCAACTCATCATTTTTTATAACTTGATCAGCTAGGGCTTTCTCTTCAAAAACACAATCAATAGAACTAGAAGGCATAGAGTATTCAGACTTAGAATCATGTTCTTTAATAGCATTGGTTAATAGATTGGGCTTCAATAAAATCCTTGACTCCTTCCCTGAAAGCCTATTTGTCAAACAAAAATTGAGTGAACTGTGACAAGTCCTCTCTAAATTTTGATGTGAAGGTACAACTCCCTTCGTTGGATTAAAATAATTACAAATGGGGTGTGCTTTTTACCCAAAAGAAAAAAAGGATGATTAACATCTGCCCATCACCATGGTACAAATGTTGTTACAAATGTACGATAAGAGGGGAAAAGAAGTAAATAACACAAATATTATTCCCTCCCAAAACCCATGAACAATTATTATCAGGAAAATTAACAGAGGTTTCTTTTAGATATACCCGCAAATAAGAACTTCAAATATTCTTGAATAAACACATATCCACAATTAGATGCAATGAAGGAAAGATCAAATACAATTGCAAATTCACAAAGGAGAGATCAAATACAATTGCAAATTCACAAAGGAGGGATTAAAAATATATAAAGAACAACTTAAACACAAATATTTTAAGTGTTCCTTTATTCATTTAATCAGACTAGAACACAAAGACTCCAACCCTTTTGTACAAAAGATCATGACAGAAAAGGAAAAAATCTTTGCTTATTTCCCCTATTTACTAAATTGAAAACTCCCTCCCTTCTCTTGGTCGATTCTCACTCTTTCCTCCCAGGGAAATGGTGGTTTGGAGGAAAAATAAATAAATTCCTCCTCATGTTCTTTGATTTATTATTTAAAGATGATCCTCAAGAGCCCCTTCATTTCTTTCATCCCCCTATTTTCCTCATCTTTTTGTTTGCATATAGATGTTTTCTCTTACGAAGTCTTTTCAATTTGTAACCGATTCTTGAAATGATCGAAGGACTTATATAATAAAGATCCTCTTGAATATGAAAAGACCTCCGCACTGACAGGAAATGATTAGCCTTTTAGTTTCCTATTTTCTATTAGTTGAGTTATCAAAAATTGTAAAAAAAATTAGGTTCTCACAAATATGTGTAAACATCCTCTTTGAATTTGTTGTTGTTTATGATTGAAAAAAATCTTGGGATGCAAATAATCTGTGCCTACAATTCTGAAACTTGACAGGGCTATATTCTCTGTCTCCTTTGGCACTAATCTTTGAATCATAATCATCCAATGTAGCTTTAATTCCTTTCCAAATTTCTTCCTCTCCTTGAGAATCCAACCATAAGGAATATTGATTGGGTGTTAATGTTTTCCTCTACATGGGAGATTATAACTCTTTTGGAGCCCATGAATATAAGTGGTGAAGCACAACACTGTGAGGAAGATCTTGCAGGAGAGGGAAGCTCTCAATCTTGGATGTTTCATGAAAGAAAATAGTTTTTAAAGCTCTAAGAGCTCGATAGGGTGCTCCCAAGTATTCCACCTGAAACAAATTCTATCTAACCACCAACTCCAATTCTTCCATATATTTAGTCAATTGCAGTTTCCTTGGCTCTGAAAGAGGCATTACTAGAACAACATGTCAAACAAAGAAATTCAGTACACATGCAACCATTTTTCTAGTAAGCCTCGCACATATACTCTTCCCAACAACAAAGGTAGAGTGAGACATGGTAGGAAGAAGTAATTTAGATAGAAATTCTATATGGAAATTAATAATAGAGTTTTTAATTTCCTCCATGCATCCAAAACCATTTTCATACATGCTGGCATTATTCTTTCTCCCAAATTTATGATCATGGATATGCAAAATACAACTTACAAGGAGATTAGGCATGGCTTGGAAAAGAGGAGTCATTGAATCACATGCCACATTATATATGGCACCTAGGGATGGTGACATGACTTCCATAGCTAGAGTCAGTAAGCTGGAAACCATGGTAGAAATATGAGTGTGAACATCTTGAAGATGGAGATAAATGGTAAAATTTATGACTTGTAAGGGTGTCATAGGACCCATATCTAGATGTGATTCTGAACCTGTCGATGTCTGATACTCGTATTTTTAAACTAGAAGTTGCAAGACTTCACCAATTTCTCGTAAAACTAGAAGTGTTAGATGTGCATCCAATTTAATAGCTTCATTTTCTTCTTGAATATGAGAAATAAACCTTGAGGTTTTTTCTTGAGATGGAATACTTCCTCTGCTAGGCAATGGGAACAAATTGTGGTTCACAAGATCTGAAAGGCTGCTTAACAACGAGCCAAATAAGTTGTCTGGAAAGATTCTATGACAACTAGAATTTGATCCTTCCTTTCTATCTTAATTATAGGAAGGACCCCTTTGACATTGGTGTCTCACAAAATCCTCTCAGTTAAATTCTCAACCATGGACAATAGTTTTGGATATCCCAAAGCAAATGTCTCTTTGATGAAACTTGATGTTGTGAAGGAAGATTTGATCTAACTTGCAAAAGACTTGAAAAGTGCATCCCAAACATGATATGTCAGCATAAGATCCCCTTCCTTGGGGATATTTATGGAGGACCGAGTGTTGTTTCTAAAATTTGAATTTGACACATATGTGAAAGATGCCTATGAATGACATAGAACCCATCTTCATTCTATATGTTCAAAGTTTACTCCATTTCTCTGTCTTAATAAAAGAATCAGACCCTGTTCTATAGCTTTCATTAGCTTAGACCAAGGCAACACAGGCAAAGATTGAATCATGAACTATGGAATGAAAAAGTTTGAGTTCAAGCTGAAAGAAGAGATATCATCTTTTCAGTAATTGCCAAACTCGGGGCATAGATGGATCAGATTTCCTTTCTGCCTTCATTCTCTTGACTCCAAACATTGAAATGGCTTGGCTTACATAAGCATTGTTGATCCTCCTTTATCCCAGTTTCATGGTCGTGATTTTATACGGTGGAAGGAATTATTTGATAACCGGATCTCAATTTTGACAACTCCATGTGATTCCACCAGAATCAATCACTGCAAGTGCATGTATTTCTTTGTTGTTAGGGTGTGAGAGGACTTGAGAAACCATATATTATGCTTGACAATGTGGCATATACAATAAGTGTAGTTGGTGGTGTTATATGGTACGCATTCCAACATTCATCAATTGTAATGCTCAAAGCTGGGGACAATTAATTATGTTAAACTCTGTAGGTCTGTAAGACTGAAAATCCTGACTGATGTATCAAAATCTCCACAAACTCCAAGATTGAGTGTAGTGAGATTCATTGGCAATGTTTTCATGTATATATTTGATAATGGCAACCCCCTTTGAACAACATAAGCTCAAGAGGCACAATTCATGCTCAAACATTCTTGGTTCATTTATGAGCTATGTCAGACCATTTAGGTGTGGGGAACCAAAACGGGTTTTGGTGCGACTGCACACACCCATTATACATGTTTTCCAAATACTTCATGGTCGATAGACAAAGCTTTAAAATGATGCTACAGTGCACAACATGTGCTGGGAGTTTCCATCCTGCCTATATCCTTTAAGTGCCAAAACATTTCAAGTTCCAATCTAAGAAAGATCAAGACACCTTCTCTAAAATGGAAATTTTTATATTGAAAAACATTTTGAACCTAGTCCTCTATGAAAAATAAACCTGGTTCTACGTGGGTGTCTCTCATTAGAGCTCTTTTCTATTTCTGTTTCGCGATCTCCAAACAAAACAATCGGCACATTATGCGATCCCTGATCAACTGTATCGATTTCTTGACAAAAAACATAGGTGTCACTCTTTTGCATCTAACACAAACATGAGTCTTCAAAGCAATAGTCACATTTCTTATTATTTTATGGACTGGCTTCTGTAGAATATAATGCGAAAAAATTCTTGCATCGTGTGTATGGATCAGATGGATAATCCAAAGGCTAGGCTAACTTGAAGTGATCGGTCTCTTATCTGCAGTCATTGTTGAAAATTCATGTTTGAAACTGTGTATGCTTCCTTTTCCATCAAGGAAATAAATCGGTTCATAAACCACCATTGGGTTCTGATGTGGATTTCGAAATTATTAACAAATTTTTAAACCACTTTTAAATTCTTATTTACTTTGAACTTCAACAAGTTTCAAATGGAATGATGGAGTCTGATGTTGTTCCAAATGCCTCATCGGGTTTCGATACAAGCATCAGAACTGATCAAACAAACTGATATAAAAGACTTTTGTTGCCCTTTATTGTTGTTGGGAAAATGGTAATTCTTGTAACTACTTAAGGTTCTAATGATAGTTCTAGAACTACCATTATATTCTGATGTCTTTTCTTTAGTACCCATTATCAATAAATGCAAACTCCATCCAAATCACATTCTTTAAGGTTATGCTTATATATTTAGTTTTATTGGTATATCAAAGTTGAAGGGATAGAAAACTTAGTACATCATTCGATAATACATTCTATCGGCAGGGCAACATAGGATATGAACTTTTGTATCCTTCGGTCCACCTCAAGATTTTCAAAACCTTCCTGATTGAAAAATGAGGAGACCACGGTCATAGGATACTGAAAATAAACATTTTTCACATTAATAGTGTCATATCTGGTGGCTTAATCTTTTACTTCCTTGATGACCTCATTGCAAAAATAATCATCCTTTGTATGAATTGAGCAATGTTGTGACTAAATGGTGGAATCTGATTTGAAACTCTAAATTTCAAATTTCTTTTAATTTCCACGTGGAAATAATTGGGTTCATAGCTTGCAGTGATTTCTGTCGTGGAATTCAGGAAAAATAATATCCCATGAATATCTACTTCTTCTAATCAAACAATATTCAACCGATTTGGAAGTCATTACATTCTGTGAAGATATGAATGAATTTTTTTTGACATAAATAATGAAGAGGGGTCAAGATTATTGATTAGGCTCGACGTTTTAAAATTTTCCATGGTAAAAAACATAGGAAACAAATGGCTCTGATTGGGGACAAGGACATGAAGGGAAAAGTAGGAACCTAGAGCTTCTGGTAAGAATTAATGTATAAGTCCATTGGGAAATAGAGCCACAAGGCATTGCAAGAATACATGGTGCTTCTTTGCAGAGGGGCGGAGGGGAATAGGGCACAACAAAAATGGACAAGCCAAAACTTCCTACAATCTACAACACATAAAAACTTAATTTACAAATATGTACAAGGGTGTGAGCCCCTTACCTCAGAGAATGTGCAAAACTAATCATGCAAATCCGTTTATTGGTTGTGAAAAATAGGACCCGCCACAAAAAACAAAAAAATACTCATGAAGCGCTGGGAGACTCATCAACAAAATGCAAGTCTAGTGGAGACTCATCTCATATGAAAGGCCTTTGTATCTCAGAAGGTGACCAAAAAGCCAATTTTCATCATATGCCCCTATAACCTCTAGGATGTCATCATCACTCTCTTCATATACTGGCTCAAACATACTAGATTCCATGATAAATTCATATTTAGCTGAGATGAAAGGTGAATCATTTTGAAGCATCCACTTTTGATGTAAATCTGAATAAGAAATAACTACAAAGTAATTGTTCATTGCAGCGATTATTTCATCATTCTCTATCACAAATAGCTCAACAATCTCATCTTTTCCTATATCTTTCGATAGAGACAAATTACCAGCACTACAAAAGCAGACTTCTTGTTCGTGATAGGCTGAATCATCTAATATGATGATCAATAGGTCTTCCTTCTGTTGCACATTAAGTTTTGTCTTGAGTTTACCAACATTATCTTCGAGACCATACCATTTCCAAGAAAAAAAATATGACAAAGAAGAGAAAAGCATAAAGTTAAATTTTCTGATTAAAAATCATCCAATAGTTTAAAAAAGGGATTGTCTCAGATTTTAAAACCTTCTCCGAAACTTGTTGGCAGGAATAGTGCATTAAGATGGATTGAACTATTTTCAAAATTTTCATCTATGAAGCTTCCTGGCTGTTCTGGAATTATAGTCGCAACAACAAAATTCACCACAGGTTCATTTTTACTCTCAAAAATAGAGATTTTAGATTCTGACTATAACAAAAATGTACTCACATTCATATCATCTTTTTTTATCAATAAGGGGCCGAAGCCGAGAGATTTGTATTAAGAAACTGAAAAACAGTAAAGAAAACGGACAAAAAAGAGTTACTGGTTCAAAACCCAATCCCGCCAAGAGGATTATGAACCCACCAAGAGCACCTAGGCTCAACGAAAAATTCTCAAATCCAAAATTTTAACATAGAAACAAAGAAAAAGATATAAACATTACAAAAAAAAATAAGTCCCCAGCGGACTTATCTTTGGTTTCAATCTGAAGGAGAAGTGGAGTCATTCTCTGTACTAACTGCAGAGTTAGAATTTGGGCTCTCTCCCAGATTAGGAGAGCCACTTTCTTCCTCTTGGTCTTCCTCTACAGATGCCTCTACCATCTCTTCTTCATCTTCCTCTTCGTCTTCATCTTTTTCTGCCTCACCCAATTCCTCGTCATCATCAACTTCCTCTGTTTCTTCCTCCGTGTCAACCTCAATTTCTTCATCGTACTCTTCCTTGTGTGAAGAATCTGGACTTGCCAATCCATCTAGATTTTCATCATACTTATACCGTTAAACCCATGTTAAACTTTCATCTAAATCATCCCCATAAGGGACATTAAGACCATCCTCTATGCCAAGGAATTTGGAGAGAAAATTTATGCCTCTCTTCATCATACTGTTGGAAATGAGATAAGTAACTGAGAGGGGAGGGGTGAATCAATTACTCAAAACAAATCCTTTGTCCCTTAGATGTCTTAAATACTTTAACACTGTTACTTGGTTAATTAAGATATTCTTCTATAACTCGAGTGTCAAAGCAATCTTTATAATATCCAATGCAATTATACTTTAGAGATTAAGTGCAGAAGGATAAAGCATAAAAAAAATAACATATACACAGGTGACACCAAGATTTAACGTGGAACCCCAATATGGGAAAAACCACCAATGCAACTAGTTGTTGTTTTTCACTCTTCTGAAGTGAGCCTTGTTAGGAGCCAACCTTGTTAAAGGTTACAATAACACAATGTTAGATGTGACCTTGTTAAAGGATTTAATCACCCTGTGAGGAGTGGCCTTGTTAGAGGTCTTCAAAACTTCAACATAGAAATGCTACCTTGTGAGAGGATTTACAAAAAGACTGTTAAGTCTACTTTTTAAAGAGATTTTAGATCACTGCTACAATTGTTAGAGAGTAACAATGAATTGACTTGTATGTGTAAGCAATTGTCTTTGTTGATTCAGATCTTTGTTCTGATTATGACTGGATCCTTTCTGATCAGATGTTCTATTGCAGCTCTGAGTGATTTGTACTCAATCAAAATCCTATCTGATTTCGCCTTCACTCTTCATATCACAGAATTCCACACTTCTTCTTTTTGCTCTTTCTAATTCACCACATTCAATCCAAACTTGGCCTTTCATATATATGGTAAGCCATGTCAAGTCGGCTTGAATAAACTTCCAAATAATAAATCACAATTCAGTTGGCCTCATATAACCAGTTAATTATAGAATATAAATCATTGTTAGTTAGTTGCCACTGAATGCTCGACCATGACTGAAATGCATGAGTGACTCGGTCAACACTGAACTTCTTCAATGCCTGACTGAACTCGGTCAACACTAAAATAACTCATTTTATTCACCAAATGTGCTCAGTCTGAATGTAGACATTTGTGTAACATCAATGACAATACACAATTGAATAATTATCTTCAACAATCTCCCTCTTTGGCATTGATGGAAACACATGTCATAATACAAAGAATTGTAGAGCAACATAAATTTTTTATTAATGTCTTTAGCTTCATTCTGATTCTCATCCAAAAGACTCCCTCTGACATCAAAATCTCCCTCTTACTATATTATCTTCTATATTATAGAAAAACTCTCCCTCTTTTATCTTATTCTTATGTATTATAGAAAACTCTCCCTCTTTGACAACAGATGCCAAAGACACCATCTCCACAAATACCAATAGTCAGTACTATTTCACTTTGTAATTATAATGTACCTGAGTGTACTAATTCATCTACAATGTGCTCTAGTGTACCTGCATCAACTGATAGATCTTCACTATCGCTCGGGTTGATGCATCACTAAACTATATTTTAGTGAGCTTCAATTAGGGGAAGCACCCCTAACTTTCCTCTAAGATACAAAAATGCATCCTTAGGTAAAGGTTTGGTGAATATGTCTGCAACTTGTTCTTTGGTATTCACATATTCCAACCTTACTTCTTTATTTTGTACCAATTCCCTCAAAAAATGATACTTTATTGCTATATACTTGGTTTTGGTGTGCATCACAGGATTCTTTAAAATGTTAATGGCACTGGTGTTGTCACGGTAGATAATAACTGATTCTTTTACTTCTTCCTTCATTCCTAACAATAGCTGCTCTATCCATATGATGTTTGAACAGTTCACTGCTGCAGCAACATATTCTACCTCTGTTGTAGACTGAGAGATACAGTTATGTTTATTGATAGTCCAAGACACTAACCTCTTTCCAAGAAAGAAAGCTCCACCACTGGTGCTTTTCTTGTCATCGACACTTCCATCCCAATCAGCATCAGTGAATGCCTTTAAATCAAATTTTCCACCTTTCTTATACCATAAACCATAGTCTTCAGTACCCTTCAGATATCTCATAATTCTTTTGATTTCCATTAGGTGATTATCTTTGGGATTAGCTGAATATCTTGCAACAATACCAACTGCCAATGCAATATTAGGTCTAGTGTGAACAACGTATTGCAATTTTCCAATCATGGATCTGTAGTTGGTCTGATCTACCTCTTTTGAATCATCATCCTTAGACAATTTTTGTCTAGTGCACATGGGTGTTCCAACAGGTTTGGAATCTTACATACCAAATTTCTTAAGTATCTCCTTGATATATTTTGATTGAGTAATGTAGATACCATCCTTCATTTTATGTACTTGTAGTCCAACAAAGAATTTGATCTCACCAAACATAGATATCTCAAATCCTTTACTCATAGCTACTGAGAATGTTTTGCATAGGTCATCATAACTAGTGAATAATATATCATCAACAAATATCTCTTCTAACAGTACTTTGTTCTATGGTCCTTCTTGGATGTACAGGATACTGTTATTATTGGTTCTCTGAAATCCAATACTTACTAGATAGCTATGCAGTCTTTCATACTAGGCTCTGAGTGCTTGCTTCAGTCCATACAATTCTTTTTTGCAGCTTGCAAACCATATTCCTTCTGCTAGGATCAACAAATCCTTTAGGTTGTTCAATGTAGACTTCTTCTTCTAGGATTCCATTCAGAAATGCAGATTTCACATCCATTTGATATACTTTGTATCAATTATGTGCAGCATATGCCAGAAAAGTTATGACTCCTTCAATTCTTCCAACCAGGGCAAAAGTTTCTCTATAGTCAATACCCTCTTCTTGAGCATATCCTTTACAAACTAGTCTGGCCTTGTTTCTAGAAACTTTACCATTTTCATTCATCTTATTTTTGAAGACCCACTTGGTTCCAATCACATTCTTGTCCTTTGGCCTAGGCACAAGAGTCCAAGTTTTGCTCTTCTCAATCTGCTCAATTTCTTCATTCATTGCTTCTATCCAACTGTCATCATTCAATGCATCTTTAACAGTTCTAGGTTCAAATTCACTTAGTAAGCATGTACCTTTGAGTTTCTTCCTTGTCATTACACCTTCTGTTTGATCTCCAATTATCTTCTCAGGTGCATGATGCCTTTTAACATACTTTGAAAGTACTGGATCCTTCAGTCTAGATTCTAGACTTGATCCACTAGGTCTGTCATTCTCAAACATTCTTTTATGTTCCTCTGTCTGATGCTCGGGTTCTATTGTTTGTGACTCAGTTCCCTCTATTTTTGACTCAGGTTCCTCTGTCTATGACTCGGTTCCCTCTGCTTGTGACTCAGTTCCCTCTATCTGTGACTCAATCTCTTCTACCAGCAGCTTAGGTTGCACAATTTACAACTCGGGTCGCACAGTTTGTGATAGTATATTTAGTGGTCGATAGTTCTATTGTCCAATCACCATTGCTCGAGTCATAGGTATAATATCAGGTTCATGATACACAAATTTATTTTAGTCTTTAGGCTCTTTACTGCTCTTCTCTTCACATTTTTCTACAAACTCATCAATCTTGACATGTACACTTTCTATGACTTTATGATTAGTAAGATTTATACATTTGTATGCTTTTATTTTACACGAGTAACCTAGGACCTTCATCACTTTTTGCATCTATTTTTCCATTTCTTGCTTCCTTCAAGATGTAGCATCTACTTCCAAATACTTTGAAATAATGAACATTAGGTTTATAGCCATACCATAATTCAAAAGGTGTTCGGTTACTACCTTTCTTTAGTTGAACTCGGTTCAAGGTGAACACTGTAGTATTGATGGCCTCCTTCTAGTGTTTAGCTGCAACGTTCTTTTCAATCATAAGGGTTCTGGCACAATCCATAATGGATCTATTTCTTCTTTTTGCTATTCCATTTTTTTGTGGTGTACCAGGGGCAGATACCTGTCTTTTGATTCCTCTCTCATTACAGAATTCATTGAAATCATTAGAAATGAATTCTCCTCCTCTGTCAGATCTTAGGGATTTTATTTTATTTCTTGTTTCCTTTTCAACTCTTGCAAGATACCATTTGAATTTCTAAAAAGCTTCCAATTTCTCTCTGAGAAACATGACAGTCATCATTTTGGAATTATCATCAATAAATAGAATAAAATACTTCTCTCCAGTATAGCTTGTTGTTCCAATTGGTCCACATAGGTCAGTATGTACCAATTCCAAGACTTCATCAGTATTGTAAGCTTTTGAAACTTATCTTGCTCATCTTTCCAATTTGACATTGTTTGCTTATTGCTAACTCGGGTTTCTTCAAAATAGGAATACCTCTAACTCTCTTGTTCTTGCTTATGTTTACTAGATTATCAAAGTTTACATGACACAACCTTTTATGCCATAACCAGCTTTCTTCTACTTGTGCAATAAAGCATGAACCTTCAGTGAGATCAAGATAGAATAGATTTCCTTTTGTTTTTCTTCCAGTTCTGACTAGGTTCCCTTTACCATCCAGGAGCTTGGCCTTACCACTCATGAATTCTACCTTGAAGCCAATGTTGTTCATTTGTGCTACACTGAGTAGATTTCTCCTCAATCCTTCAACCCAATAAGCATTGTCACATTTGATTCCTTCTGTCAGAATAATGCAACCTTTTCCTCTTATAGGGAAAGGTTCATCATTCCCAAAACTGACACTCCCACCATCATAGTGTTCAAGATGTTCAAACTAATTTGTCTTATCACCAGTCATGTGATGAGAACGACCACTATCAATTATCCATGTGTCATTTTTATTGATGTGTGAGAAAAGTATTGTCTTTTCATATGACTCATCCTTAATAGAAATATAAACCATTTCTTCTTCTTCATCACTGTTAGAATCTTTAGTAATATAATAAGACTTCTTACCTTTATCCTTGTAGCTTTTGTAGTTCTTGAAATCTTTCTTGCCTTTGAATTGTTGAACTTTTTCTCATCTTTGTCTTCTTTGTTCAGACACTTTGCAGCAATGTGACCAACCTCATTGCATGAAAAACAAATCAATGGTATCTTTCCTCTGTATTTTCCTTTTGCAGCTCTTCTTGCAAGTAGTGCTTCAATGATGTCAAGATCTTCATCATCAGATTCATCATCACTGTCACTTTCAACCTGCTTCTATTTTGAGTATCTATCCTTCTTACCAAGGCTCAATTTAGCTTTGAATGCAGACTCAAGATTGCTAGAGCTAGGAGAGTAATTGTCAAAATTGTCCAACTCAAAAGTTGTAAACCTTCCCACTAATGCATCCATAGTTATATCTTTATTGTTCCTCATCTCTTGAATAGCTGAAACTCTAATAGCATATATAGGAAGTAAAGTTATTAGTACCTTTCTTACCACTGTTGTATCTTCAATTATTCAACCTGTAGCTCTAATGGCACTCACAATTTTCTTGATTCTTTCACTATATCTTGTAATATCTTCTCCTTCTTTCATTTTCATCTTGTCAAATTTTCCTCTTAGGCTTTCTTCTTTGGCTCTCTTTACATTTGCATCTCCTCCATGAATGTCTTGTAATTTCTTCCACATATCATAGACTATAGGGTAGTCCTTGACTTCACCAAATTCTAAGTAGCTGAGTGAAGAAGCTATATCAATCATCATTATGTTATGAAGCTTATGTTCCATAGTCATAGTCCATGTTGGTTCCACATATTTTATTTCCAAAAATTGCAAACCAGCATCTCTGATAGTAGATAGATGTAGCTTCATCAGCTCCTGCCATGCTAGGAAGTTGTCTTTATTTAGCTTTTGGATCTCCCTTCTCTAAGACATCTCTGATCTTTAGCTTAGGCCTTCAAACCTTCTCTGAAAGCACTTGAAGCTCTGATACCAATTGTTGGAAATGAGATAAGTAACTGAGAGGGGAGGGGTGAATCAGTTACTCAAAACAAATCTTTTGTCCCTTAGATGTCTTAGATACTTTAACATTGTTACTCGATTAATTAAAATATTATTTTGTAACTCGGGTGTCAAAGCAATCTTTATAATATCCAATGCAATTATACTTTAGAGATTAAGTGTAGAAACATAAAGAATAAAACAAATAACATATACACAAGTGACACCAAGATTTAACATGGAAACCCAATATGGGAAAAACCACTTGTATCATCTTAAAATGGAAGCACTTCCATGTTAAGAGTGTTTAGCCCTCCTTAGGGGATGTATTTGACCTCCATCACATCATTATCCTATTTCTACATCATCCCCTCTAATTCTACCTTTCTATCCACTATTTTCCAACTTGATTTCTGCATTCTAGGTTGCAGACCTGTGTTTCTAGGATCCAGGGATAGGGTCGACCTCAGCCATGACCTAGGAAAGGGTTGACCTTAGCCCTATCCTAGGACAGGTCTGACCTTGACCCTGTCCCAGGCTCCAAATCTGGGGAACATTCTGTTTCCCGGATGTCGGTCTTCACAAAAAGTTTCCTCCCTCTTTCGGGTTGGCTGTTTCGGGTTCTGAATTGTTGATTCCTAAATTATATTTAATATAGGTCCTCTTCTAGGGGCATGGGTCTAATTGGAAGTTAATTCTCCTATGTCAGCCTTCTTAGAAGATTGTGCCCTAATTTCATATAAAAGGAAGCCTTCTCCTCTCATTTTCTCTAAGTCTCCCAAGTGCAAAAAGCTCTAGCCAAGATTTTGTTCAAGCATCCATTGTTCTACATGTTTTCAAGCTCTAAAGGTGTTCAAGTATTCCTCTCAAGCATTCAAGTTCTCCATTTAAGATCAAGGATTCAAGCTTTCAAGCCTTTGAAGGGATTTGGTACAAGTATTCAAGATCTATCAGTCAAAACCCTAGATCTAGCCATCATGGTGGTGTGATCTTCCTTCAATATCCTCCGTGCATCATCAAGACTCTTTCATCATCCTTCCAAGGTGGATTCCAAGCATAAAATCATGAAGTTTTATAGTTTTTAAAGCTCCATGCTTTCATACTTACATATTGGCATACATTTGAATTGCATTAGCATACCTATTGAATATCATAGCTTCACTATTAGATTCAGTTCTACTACTTGTTAGCTTTCCATACTTTATTGATTTCAAGGTTAATTCCTAAATTAGGGTTTGACTAAGGCAAACCCCTCCCCAACAACAAACAAACATTTTTCTTGTAGGTACAGGTTCGGGACTGTAGATCCGAGGCCAGATATGGATACCCTTTTTGGATTTCTTTCAGACTGTACAAACAGGGACACTTTCAGAGTTGAGTAGATCAAGTTGGAAAAAGTGGTATAGGGTTGACCTTTTTCATAAGATGACATCAAAATGAAAAAATATTTCTGGGTTTTGTCCATCTTTGTGTTTCGGTTTGGTATCAACTGTTGGCATTTCCAGAAATAGTCTACAAATCTCAAAAAATAGCAATCTTTGATCTGCCATTTTGTAAGGTTGGTACTTTCTCCTATTCTTTTCAATTACCGTCATTAATCATATTAATCAATCAATTTACATAATTTAAGATCCCCTTTCTTAGTCTCTTTCCAAATAGTGGATTCATTTGTGTATTAACCCTTTAGGGTTGATCAAAATTGGATCTCCTATTTGTGTATTTGAGGGTGAAAGAAAGGAGCATCTTATCTTCCCCTAATCATAATTGCAATACATAATCAATATACAATTCAATTAAGTGTAAGGTGTGAAATAGGGTTAAGGATTTCAACACACTATATCAATCAATCAAACCCCCTTTCCAATCTTTATATTTTATCCTTAAACACCACTATTTACCTTATTACATTTTAGTGAACCCACGATAGACAACTCTTTCTTTTTGGTGTTAGATTTGCATTTCATATTAAATCTTGCATGCATATAGAAGTAGGTTTTCTTTTATGCTCTTCATTTATATTTCAAAATTCATAAAAATCACAAAAATTTATTTAAAAATACAAAAACATTTACATTTTTCATTGTGTTCAACATGCATGATTTTTGTTTTGAATACTTTGATGAGGCTTTTGTTGCTAAAGAGGATAGATCCCATAATGAGGTACATGTAAGTGAAGATGAAATTTGTTCGAATAAGATCTCCATCGATCCTATTCCTATTTCATCCTCTACAATCTCTTCAATTGACCTTTACCATAGTGTGTGTGCATGGTTACCTTCATGTTCCACTATTTACAACATTGATACACCTAAGCTTTCATTTAGTGCATGTGATGTTGCTTTATCCTCTCTTGTATTACCTTATAAGGATATATTAGAGAAAGCAGATGAATTTAATCTTTCCCTCCATGGAGATGAGTTAAGGATTGATTCTTCTCCTAATATATGTCTTTTCTATGAGCCTACCTTAGAATACAATTCTTTCTCCTTT